>JAPDSC010104506.1:33637-61148 GCA_026290005.1 Latrodectus geometricus | reverse complement strand
TTAAGAACGTTCGTGTTTTCAAATAACAAAGTAAACTGTTTACAGATTAATTGTATTTATATTTATGTGCATACATTGTGTAGGGGAATATTGCACTGGAAACAATAAAATGTTTAAAAGCTAAAAAAGATTGGTAAAGTTATATATTATATGGGACTCTGGGAAAGAAACTGGATTTCAAATATATTTAGAAAAATTGCCGACTTTAATAAAGATAACTGTTTTTCTCCTGTTTGTCAATCTAATATTGAGTGTCCAAAATTGAACCACCCTATTTTAAAGTTGTCTACATTGTTAGAAAGTTAAAAAAATTTCTGTAGGACCATAATGAAGGTTTGAGGTAAAGCAATTAGTTCAATTTTTGCTACTAGGAGCCGTTTTTTTAATGAATTATTCACCTACGATTGGCACTTTATTGAGATCCCACTACCTTTTTATCGACGTGTTTTTTTGTCTCTGAAACTCAGTAACTCATGCTCATTAAGTTACGCACCTATAAAGCAAACTAAAATTAAAATTTTCATTAAAATACATAAAATTCTTCTTAATTACAGTTTCGGCAACAATTACCATCAGAAAACTCAAGTTGATTGCTCTCACTTTGACACAAAGTTCTGTCACCCTAGCAGAAAAATAAAAACATTGAATGGCGAAATACCATTCAAATGAAACACTCAAGTTGACTTACATTTCTTTGAATGCAAAAGCAACTGAGAAACACAAGGATTCTTTATGAAATGTCATTCAATTTTTAATTTTAATTTTTAAACAAAAGTTTTAAACATAAAAATAAACGCAAAGAATGCGAATTTTTTCCTTAGTCACACATAAACTTTTGAGGAAATTATGTTTCTAATGTGCTCGCTATTGTTAATCACAATATCGTTAAGATTATCAAACCGAATCCTGTTGCTTAAATTGATTTACAAAAGCCATAGCTTAGAAATAGCTAGTAGTTACTTTATGAAAATTTCAAACTTTGAAAGAAATTCGGAAGGGTTCATTGATTGTTAAAAATCTTCGAATAACAGAAGCCAAATTTGGAAAAACAGACTCATTCAAAATTTATTTCTGAAGTAGATGAAAAACTATAGGATTGGGAACCTACTTTTCATCTTTATGCAAAATAGAAATTTGTTTTGGAAGTAGATGAAAAACTGTTGGATTGGGAACCTGCTTCCCATCTTTATGCAAAATAGAACTCCTACACACATAAGCAGTTTCTTCCATTTTTGAATAGAGCCTCATACGAAGGTGGAAATACGACTTTTGGCTCATAGATGGCAGCACCACCTGAATCTTCCAATTTAGAAAATGAAACCAGTGAAGACCCAAAGCCTGGCTCCAACCACACTAGAGGTATTAATTTGTAATGGGAACATGTAGAACGTTGCGACCCTACAGATTTTACATGCCCCAGTCGCCATTAGTGAACACGATGGATCTTCAGCAAAGCCGGGATTCGAACTCACCACCTTTTGGTAACGAGAACGGCGCCATAACCAATTAGGCCACTGTTTGTTTCCTATATTAATGTATCGATAGTCATTTTGTAAAAAGTCAAGTATTCGGGAGGTTTCTAATTGATCCTTGTTTCTAAATAACGAACACCAGACTGTGTTCATCTAACTGTGTCCCAACTCAGGGCTAAGTGCAGAGAAGCATGCTAGAGGTGCACAACAACTGTCCTACATAGAAGTATTATGAAAATGGCATGCCATTTTTAAAAGAAAAATACTCTTATACGCTTTATTTAACGGAGAATTATCTACTCTAAAACCACTTAGTGATATTTTACGTAGTTGAAGAGAAGCCATAATGTGTTCGATAATTTTGAATAAAGTGATAGAGTGGAAATATTTGATAATTTTGTAACTGTGATTTTTAACATTTGAAATATCTGAAAGTGAAGCTCTTAACGGTGGAAAAATCAATTCCTTTTTAATATGTATGGCATCACATTGAAGCACATTCGCGAAATCTCAGTTTTGACGTGTAAAAATGTTATTTTAAGCTGTTACTGAAGCTTTTGATTCTTTTTACAATGACGTGTTATTTTAATAAAATGTGAAATTATATGGTTGAACTTTATGGTAAAAAACTCATATTCTGGAGTAAATATAAAAAGATGTGATAAAATCTCCAGCGAATTCAGTAGTGGTGAAAAAATCCACACGATGAACCTTAAATCATATTATAGAATTACTATTCTAAATGAAATTACAGATTCAAAATATCTAACGAAATTCAAACAAGTTTTAAAGAGAATGACTTATCTGCGTTTTGATCACCATTTATTTTATACTATGTGTATCAGCATATGTTTACCAAAGTGATCAGAATGTTTCAACTATATGTAATTTCTATAATTTTTGGGAAAATTAGATCTGCAGTGTGAGCAACAGAGTAGTTTTATTCAATGATAAAATCTGTAAACATAGAAAGTTGAGATTTTAAAAATAACGTGAATATTTTCTGGGGAAAACATTAATAAAGTAAATTTCCCCTTATAACTTTACTGTTTAAAGTTTTTTTTTTAACTGTGCCACAATAACTTTAGCCAGCTATGAATGATTCTTTTCATGTTCCAGAAGATTGAAAATTTGAGTTCGAAGTACAATGGGAGAAGGAAGACTTTCATTTTTTTGCTTAACAATGAAAATTCTTGATTATAATGATATTTTAGCAAACTTTTAATTGCTTCCACAATCTTGCAACAGACGCTTACAACTCCATTAGAAGAGGTTTTATATATATATAATTATTATTACTTTGATGTAAAGCTATCATAAAAGATACACAAGAGACAAGAGCCAGAAAATCTCAATTCAGCACTTCACCTGCAAAAATAGCTGCAATTTGGTAATTTTTTGTTTCAAAAGTCACAAAATTAAACTGTATCATTTTTAAAATCCCTCCTCCAATCTACACACATTAGGGCGTGTTTTCAAACATCGAATTCATTCCTCATTGGTATCAAGCTCTTACTCTGAAACCTCCAAATGTCCCTGCTTATAAACTTTTGGTACCTAACTTAAAGTAGTGTAATCGTTGTAACAATAGTAAGAAAAGTATATAAAATACAACATTGTACAGAGATTTAAATGTATGTGTAACGTATAAAAAATATTCTTATTTCTTCATTGTGCCACACATAATGTTTTCTTAAAAAAGTAATATATGCTCTTTGTTGATTTAAGTTACTAATCAAAAACTTTTAAAGAGCTCATGAAAGTCATCAGAGTATCAAAACAGCCTTTAAACTTGGTTGAAATCATTAATTGAATGCGGTTTATTACACCAATGGTCAAAGATATGATAGTAATAAAGTAATGATCATTACTGAAATGTAGTTTCTGTACACCGTCAAACAGCTTATATCGTGAATAAGGTGAAAATATTATATATAAGAAATACAAGAACAGTTCTAAACAAAAATTGCATATTCTATTAATGCATCTGATTGGGTCACCGCTTATCAAAAACTCATTTAGAATAAAGAATTATTATAAAGAAAAATAATTGAAATCATGTGCAGGAGACATTTAATTTAGAAATTCATTTTATCCAGATTTCGGTTAATAGATTTAAAAAAAAAAAAAAAAAAAAAACTACCTTTACAATGCTGACAATACGCAAGAATATTTGCAAAAAGTTGTTGAATTAACAATGCTCCTATTTCATACGTTTAATCAACTACTCATTTCTCAAGAATTACATATTTTTTTAATTACAATAACAATGTATAATAATAATTACACAATACTTTGCTGCATGATCTTTAATTGTATCCATTTTCAATGTTTATTTCTAAATAATTAATTTTTAAACTCATTTTTTATCTTTCCATGATACAAACAATCCATGGTAATTTTCGAAACAGTGGTGTCTTCTAAAATCGCAGCCTCTTTCCATAATCGACAGCAAAACCAGCGGCCGGTAAAAAAATCAATGAGGAAGCACCAGTTTTATAGAGCCATGGGGATTGGTAGTTACAAATCAGCTGACCTTCGAGGTTCTCTGCAACTGACGGCAGCTATTTTATTTTACATTTTTGTATCTCCCCCTTCCATCCTGATATCATCAAGTGGTTGGAGGAAACCTGATCACCAGATGACGTCTTTCCCTCTTTTATACTAATCACCCGACGTTTTCTTTTCTTACCTTTCCATGTTAGCAGCTTTTGGGGACACATTCTACGCCTCCCTTTCCAACACTGTTTTAGTCTGCTATTTTTTACTTCTATTTTTTATTCCTCTTCACCGAGGCTCTTCAATAAAAAAAAAGCCTTATTTTCTTTCGTTACGCTCTGAGAGGAGCTTCCTATAAGAAAGAAGGATCCGAGGTTGAGCAAGAACAATAGAAAGAACCGGGCTGCGGTTTCCAGTAATATGAGAGAGAGCTTCCATTGTGACCAGGTGCCAAGAGAGTTTGCTTTAGTTGGTGAGCGCTGTGACAACAGATCAATATACTTTTTATACCTCCCATCAAGGGGAGCAACAAGTCCGGCAGAACACACACTGCCGGATTCCAGACTCCGCATTCCTGGGGGATTTAATTAAATTTGACCGAGTGATCGCCACTTCATTATGGATGCGGTACTCATTCCCACTTGTCAATATGCCTAGCGCCAATGTTTACCACTCAAAATATTACTTTCTCACTCTCTTTCAGGGGATTCTTTCTTTTCCCCGCCCTTTGAGGAGGGCAACCGGGAAGAGAGGGAAAATAATCTATCCATAAAGAGTCTCTAAATGGGATCCCCATCAAAAGGATCTTTTTTATTATTATAGAAATGTGGGTAAAAATATATCCCCAAAAATACAGTTTCGTGGAAGCAGGGGGAGGGGAAGAATCTGAAAGAAGTGCATTTTTAGTGGGAGGGGGAGAACGTTATGAAATCGGAGCTCCGGCCCATTGTGCTGGAGGGAAGCGGAGGGCCAATTATCGAGGAGAAATTAGCCTTTCTCACGCCTTGCGGTCCACTATCGACACATCTTTTTGGAAAGTGGTGCAACTGAAGACTACCGGCCACAAGCGCAGTGAGGCGCAGAGGGAGGCCGCAGGGATTGCCGGCACTGTCGATTACTTTCGAAAATTGAAAGTTTTTCACGGGCCGACGCTTTTTCTGACGCGACCAGGATGGCAACTCCGATACACTGGAGGAGAGGGGATTGGCCCCGGGTTTCCAGTGTTAATAGCTTTTTCTTTGCTTTTTTTCATAACAGCTGCGGCCGACGATTTCATTAATTCGTCGTTACTGTCCTCTCAGAAAAAAACGACGTTTTCCATTTTTTCCGCTACACTTTTCGAAATTGTTTATTTTTGACAGCGAAGCAAAGGAGCTACCAACCGGGAGAAGTGTGAAATCAGGCTTTCTTGCAGCTATCGGTAAACAATATTCCTATGGTTCGAAGTACAAAAAAATACATTTCTGCACTGCTGAAGTTATGGGAGTCCCTTAAGGGAACACTATCTCCTGTAGCTGAATAAAATTTGATTAGGATTACAAATCTGAAACTACAAAAATTAAAAATAATATTCATCCAAAATTTTCCTGATTCTTTGATAAATTAGAAAACAAAAAGTAATTAAATTAAAATAATTGTTATTAAAAGTGTTTTAAAAGCTGATAGTTGTCTCTGTCTCAAAATTTCCTGCATTCATTTTCAAGGTGAGAGGCTGTACTCCGAATCTCTTGGTCAATTTCTGTTGGTCACAATGAAAACACCGTCGTTTGGGATTTGCAATTTCTTCACTATATTTATTAGTTTACAGCTGAAAAGGTAAAGATCATGATTGAAAATCTGAAACAGCAAAAATAAATAACTCTGCCTCTCCGAACATTTCCTGATAATTTGTTAAATTAGAAGAGCAACTGAAAATATGAATGACTTGTAAGATGTTCACACACACCTTCACTTTGTGAAACATAACGTTTCTTTAAGGATAAAGTTGAGCGTTTCGCTTATAATTATTTGTTTTCTCAAATAGCTGTCGTTTGCATCGCCGAAAATCTGGCAAACGGAGTTGAGCATTAAATAGTTCTGAACCAATATATTCAAAAGTGTTTTAGAACATAGCCTAAAATTCTCAAATTATAATCTCTTGAATATTTGTTAGCTTTATAATATGTTTGCTTTTTTAAAATTATTTTAAATTTAATCAGCCAATATGATTTCAATACATGGAAATGTAAAATGTTTGACTCAAACTTGTTTTGTGCGATGTTTTTTTGGCCATATATGAAAATTTCAATCAAATAGAAACATAACAGATGAAATTATCACTAAAAAACTAAATAATATGGCTATTTAGCATGTTTGATTATTTTATATGTACTTCATCACATTAAATAAATATTCAACCACCACCCAAGTCCAAACTAAGATTATACATCTAGTCTTTCAAGTTCCTAGTTTAGTAATGCTCTATATATACATATGCTCTCTCTATATGAAGTACTCAAAAGAAATAATCCGCGATAGTTTTTACAAGTCAATATATTACCTTTTTTACGTATAGGGCGCTTAATTACACTCTGCCATTCATTTGGCATTAATTCCTTAATCCCCAAGCTTTCCCAGAGGTCATGTAACCTCCTTGATAAGTCTTTCCCTCCATTCTTCATCAGCTCGGCTGTAATAACCCGGTGCCTTTCCACTTTTAAATATTTTATAACTTGTTTCATGTCTTCAAATTAAGGCTCATAATATTAGTCATCATCCACATTGTATTCATTTATCTCAACTTCTTCATTTGTTATACTTTCTTTATTTAGAAACTTTTTAAAATACTCTGCGCATCTATCAATTATTTTACTTTTTTCAGGGATAATTCCTATTTTCACAGAAATTTATTTTGAATTGATATCCCTTCTTGACGTTTTTAATTTTTGAATACATTCTACTGGTATCTCCTAACTCAGATAGGTTTTCACAGCTTCCTATATTTCATTTCTTTCTATAGCTCTTTTCCTACAACGTTATACTTTTGATACTATTTTCCTCTTTCCTTTACCCATTTTCCCATTTTTTTTCAGGCAGATTCTCCTGATCCGTTCCCAAATATTTTTGCCTATGGTATCGCTTAGTTTTTCTCAACAACTCTCTTTTTTTTTATAATCGCCTAACTTCTTTTGATCATTTTTTCTTGCTTTTTGGCCTTTTTCAAATCTAAATTTGATTATTTTTTGCCTGCATTTAGCTGACAATGTAATGGTCCGTGTCAGCAACTGCTCCTCTACAACTCCTTACATCAACAATATCCGACGCATGTCTTTTTCCTATTATCACGTGCTCAATCTGGTTTTTTTGTCCTGCCATGCACAAATATCCAAACATGTCTTTGTGTTGGAAGCAGGTCAAACTAATTTTCATATTAACATTATTATAACCAACAAAATCCAGTGTTCTAAGTCCATTTTTGTTACACAATTCATGTAGACTTTTTAGAATACAACATAAAACTATTTTCAAAGAATTTAAAAAAAGAAAATCCTTTTTGATTGTTTTATTTAAAATGTTAAAATGAGAATTCTGTAGTATAATATATAAAAGTGTTCACATTACAAAACGTATTTTAAGAACTCATACATTAATTCTTATTTCAATAATACATTCCGAAATAAGTAAAAACTCAAAGAATTAAGAAACCAAATGTAACTGAAGTTTCAGTTTAAAAGTGAAAACAGGAAGCTAAACTATTTTTATAACATTTAAAAAAAGTATACTTTGCAAAATAGCTTCATAAGCAGCGTCTAAAATTATGTTTTGTTTCACGAAACGGAATCTCAAGCATATACATTAGCTATGAGGAAATTGAATAAGGTATAGAATGCTTGAAAACTTCCTTTATTTATGAAGTTGCTGGTTAAAATAAAATGGGACTATTTTCATCCGCATTCCAAAGCATTTCCGACTGAAGAGACATTGGGAAAGCCGAAATCGCGTTCGCTGCAGAGGGCGAAATGAATACTTTTCAAAAATCGATAAAAAGGTGGTATATCATTATTTTTTTTTATGAAAATTGACACAGTGTAGAAAGAAAGGGGTGTCTGATGTTATAAATATTTAATGTTTATGTAAGGATAGATAGCTATTTTAAAACACTTCTTTCTTGAAACGAGAAAAGTTCCGGAGTGGAATGCTACATGACTTAAATTATTATCATGGGAGGAACAACTTTGGTATTCAGCGTTACTTTCATTTTAAATTAATTTCAAACAATATAATCCAAATGTAGAAATAAAACAATTTTTACTTTATGTTAGCTATAGACTATTTTCCTGATTTCAGTTTGCCTTTATTCCGTGCCGCCGAAGTGAGATTTGAATCCACGAACTGTTGAACCAGAGGGCAATTATTCGGCTATTACCTGGGGAAACGAAATAAGCTCTCTCAAATATAACTCCTTGTTTCATGTTAATTTTTAAAATTAAAAAAAAAATTCTCACAATTTTTTACCCCAATGGCCGGCATTGGGGGACTAAGCCTGTTCCATAATAAGGCCGGAAATTGCTACTCATAAGCGTTACCCGGTGGGCACCTGTGAACTAAGTTACAAAGGCGAGCAGCATAACCCACGTCACACCATCACAAACCCGTTCATAGGGTGGGCAACATTTATACCTTATTTAAGAAAAAAGGACAAAGAAACACATAGAGAGAAGGGAAAAATCTATGTCCAAACCGGGATTCAAACCCGACACCAACAGCCTTGGAGTCAGGAACGCTAACCACTCAGCAGCCATCGGCCAGGGAAAGGCTTATAGTGAGCTATGTTTATTTATTAGAGTTGTTCTTGTTTTCTATCCAAATGAAGTTCTGCCCACCTCAATGAAATTTCAATTGCCAATCTTAGATGTTATCAAATGAAATTTTCGACAGATTCAAAAAGCGATTTCTAATTAATCGGGGATTTTGTTTTATTTTTAATATTCATAATATAAGAACAATCATTAATTTGATACCTGATGTAAAAAAAATAATAACTGGACTTCTTATTTTTTCCCCAACAGGTATCAAATTAGCGGCTTCCAACAAAGTAGTCGCTAAAGCTAAGAAAACCAAAGTGCATCCACATAGAGGAAATGAAAACATTTTAAGCTCTTTCAAGAGTGTTTTATTTAATGCTATCACGCACAGCGATAAATGAAACACTCTTGAAAGTAAGTATTACATAAGTATTGAAAAAGTAGGAAATGTGAAAACATTTCAAGCTCTTGATGAAACACTTTTGAAAGAGCAAGAAAGGAAAGCATTTCAAGCTCTTTCAAGATTGTTTCATTTATTGCTATCAGCGAAAATTTTGTAACAGGGTTGTTCATTTCTGAAGTATAAGTATAACGAAAGATTTGTTTTCTTTTCTTCTGATAATGTTAAATGAATTTAGTTTTGTAAACTGTGCGTGCCACATTGAATATAACACTGCCAACTTTTTGTATCAATTATTCATTCAACTTTACGGAAAAATAAGTAATTAAATGTGTTGGTGGTAATAAAATAGACATTAAATCAACTACCTTCATCAGTCCTTGCTTTGCTAAGAATAAATATTGCAACATCCATTAGATGCATTTTCCATTTTTTTCAATATGCTATCCATCACGGTATCATTAGTATTTTCAGACAACTATGTAATTCCGGAGACAGAAACATTATTTTTTAATACATTTCATTTGTTTAATTTTTTATCATTTTCATTTTGAGTCTGCTGTAATAAAACGCGAGCTGCTGTGGCTAAATAGCTTCCGCTGCTTCCCGTTAATATCAGCAAAGCGAAAAAACATTTGTCACGGGCAGTTATTGGGAAGGTGACCACATTCTCCAACTCTGGGTTGCTGAAGATCCATGAGTTGAGGACGTGTCCACGTTAATATGTGATGTCCAAAATCATTTAAAATCAGAGTCACGAGGCGTTTAGTGATGGGCGATTATTCCAAACAAGTTAACATTAATGAACAGTCCTGAGCTCGCCTGCACCGTTATGCATCTATGTAATAAAATGCGACTGAATAGTTCTCTAAATGTTTTCCAAGATTTTAAGAAAACACTAACTTGCACACCCACTGTATACTTACTTCCAGAAAATGAAGAATGGACTATGAAAATCATTTAAAATTATATTAGGTTGGGGAAAAAGAAATCCATTATTTTTACGTGAACTTTATGTAACTTCTTTTGGATTCACTTTGTAAAAAGGTTTAAAATAGCTTTCATGTAGATTTTTAGGTCTTGCGCGTTACGACTGCTAACATGCGGTTAACTTCGATCATTTTTGATATTTTATAGACATTTTCGACGATGCTGTATCCACATGCGAGGTGCATCTCTAACACCTTTCACAATTTTAGCCACCCTGCTATCTTTTTCGCCGTTACAAGAGAAAAACGAAAATGTATCGAATTTTCTGTTTGTTGTCTTCCATTTTTAAAACCTTGTACTCGTAACTGAATTAATCAAACAAAAAACCGCAAGAGGATATTTTAGTGTCGAATGTCACCTTTCCAACGAGCATAAATCTTAAATTGTTTGATAGATACCTCAAGAGATATCGATCACTACAGACGTCTACCGAAAAAATAATGGATTACTTTTTCCCCAAACTAATATTAAAAACGGATTAAGAATACGTATTGGTAAATTGGTTGGAAAAAAAAAACACTTAAATGAACAATAAGAAAGAAGGCTATTTTCCGTACTTCTTTCAAACTTAGGTTTATGAACATACCAATACAGGAAAAGTAATTTTTTTTAAATTTTTTACTCTACATAGAAGTTTAAATATAGTAGCATGGGTGCTTATCTGACACTTTATACACTAACCAAATGCAATTTAACGAAAACATGATAATAACAATTGAGTTTTTCCCTTCCTTTTACGTAACTGAAGTATTCTTTTATTTAAAAAAACTAAATTTTTCTGGGTGCACTTGGCATTTCTATTCAACAGATTTCTGACTGCATGAATATAAGATATTTGAATTTCGATGTATATTTGAATGAATAATCTTGTCCATTAAATTTATGGACTAGATTATAATATTGAAATATAAGTTGATATACAGAAAATAACATTTGTAGCCTCAATATAGATTTCTACTGATTTATTTTATTACAGACAATCAAGGCTCTGCTTATAAAAAAAAAAAAAAATTACATTTTGCAGTGATTATCAAATTTTAATAAGCCGTTATTCAAAAATTTCCTGTCCATAAATGTTTATTTTATTTTTCATTGATAAAAATATATTTACTACTTTTTTTATATATGAAGGTTTTTAGGTTTTCATGTTCAGTTAATCTATCTGTAATAGTTTCTCATCTAGCTGAAATAATTTGATTGTAATATTAAGGTGATAGAGCCATAGTTAAGAAAGAGAAGTCTGAAATAGAAGATTTATTTTTTTCAATTTTAAGTATTTTTCTGTTATTATAACTTTTGGCAGTAAAATTATTTGAAAAACAAATTTGTGAAACAAATAGCTATAGATAGCTTTTGTATTTAAATGTGCAATTTTATATATTTTTTTAATATTTATGCATTTCATATTTGTAAAAATCCTTTGGTTAAATATTTTATAGAATATAAATATTATATAATATTAATATTATATATATATATATATATATATGTATGTATTATATTATATAAATAATATAAATGTTATTACAATTTATTTTATATAATATTTATATAATATAAATATATAAATATTAGCTTGAATTGCAAAAAAAATAGCTATAGATAGCTTTTGTATTTAAATGTGCAATTTCATATATTTTTTTAATATTTATGCATTTCATATTTGTAAAAATCCTTTGGTTAAATATTTTATAGAATATAAATATTATATAATATTAATATTATATATATATATATATATATATGTATGTATTATATTATATAAATAATATAAATGTTATTACAATTTATTTTATATAATATTTATATAATATAAATATGTAAATATTAGCTTGAATTGCAAAAAAAATTTTAAAAGTCTGCATGCAGGAATTAAAAAATCCAGAAAAATTCTTATTGGTGTCTTTTATTTCAAAAAAGATAATATTTTGTTTGGTCAGATAATGGGTGCATCGATAATGAAACCAAAGTGGTTGAGAATAGTTTTCAAACCCACCTTTCTAGCAAAAAAGAAAAACTTGCATTTAAATAGAACTTGTGAATTTTTTCAAGGACGAATTCTTAATAAGAAATTCACACATTTTCCCTTTCCTATAGAAATAATGTTCTAGATCTCCCATAGTCAAATGATTTCAAATTCTTATTCAGTTGAATTTCCTTTATCTAAATTAAATTTTTTCTACTTTTTTAAAATTTTATATAAATTTTGAAAAGGTGATAAGTTTTTTACTCTGACATTTAAACAATTAAACTAAATAATTATGGAATCATTACTCAAATTTTTAAGATTTAAAAATCATTGAAGCATGAAATACTAGATACAATGTCAATTTTATTTTGCGGATATATATATATATATATATATATATATTTAACCCCGAATCTGACCCCGAACTTTTGTCTTTTATTTAACCATAATCTGACCCCAAACTTTTGTCTCCCATATATCCTTTTGCTTTTAGATGTATTGACAATTTTATTATGTTCAATAATATAGATTTCAGTGATATTTCTAAATCAATTTATCCTAAAGAGCTCTCCCTAATTAAAACCAACACTTCTTACAATAATAGTGAATTCATAGATTTATTTATAAACATTGAAAATTCAACTACCTTTATAGATATTTTCGATAAAGCCAATAAATTTAATTTTAGAGTTAATAAACTTATTTATTGGAAATCCATCATCTCTTTAAAAATTTACAGAAATGTTGTATTTAATGAATTAAAACGCGTATATCGTATTTGCAATAATCTAAAATTTATCAAAAAAACAAGTTAATCGCTCAACTAATCAACTTAAAAATAATGACTTTCCTAATGATTGTATTTTAAAATATGTAGAGGAAGTAGGGAATCACTAGTAAGATTGAAGTAAAGCTTAGTTTTTATAACTACAGAAGGACCACCTAAGCATTGAAGTTCTTAGAAGAATCCCGAAAACACCTACTTTCACTTTGATTATACTTTAATTTTTAATCTACCTTAAAAATTTTAAACTACTTTAACTTCTTGATTTCACTTGTAAAAATTTAAAAAAATAAAAAAAATTTTTTTTTATCTTATTACTTTTGTCAACCTTATTCTTCTGTATTTAATATATATTCTTTTCTATTTGATATATTTTTCTCATTTTATTGCTTTGCCTATGTATTGTTTTGCTTATTTTTCACAATGTATTACTTTGATTCCATTTATTTCAATTTTAATATAGTTCTACTTTCTTATAGACACTCTTCGGGAGAATAACACGAATATTTTTAGACCTTTGTCTTTCGTGCTAGTCAGAAAAGGGTGTCTGTTTTGCATAGCTGACCATCTCCCTCCTGATGAAGACGTGGTCCCTATGCTTTTTCCTTAATTATATTATATTACAGTTTTTCTTGATTTTGTCCTTTGATATTAAATTGTATAGTTTCTTCTTTGTTTTATCTTTATCTATTAAATATATCTTACTTAATATATCCCCCTAATTTACCCATTATATATATATATATATATATATATATCAAAATACTAATTGTTCCAAATACTGTAATTCCCTTATAATTGTTCCAAGCAAACGTGTTTATTGCAATATTTATTTTTTTTTATAATTATTATCATTTTTTGTCGAGTGCCAGTCAGGCTGGCCATATGGGGTGCGCTGCTCCTCTTTTACAACTGAACCATAATTTGTGGTATGGTCCGGCTTCCTCAGTCTACACATGCCATAGGTACCCGTTTATAGGGTAGGCAACCATTCATAGTCCATTCCTATAAGGAAAGGACAGACATGAGCGAGAGAAAGAGAAAATACATCCATGTGTCCGAACCGGGATTCGAATCCAGGACCTCCCTAACTGCAATGAGCACGCTGACCATCAGACAGAGTGGGTGGGGCAATATTAATTTTAGTATTTATATATATTAATAATATTATTTAGTCTTTACTGATTAAATTGTCATAAATATTCGCCTGATAGGATAATGTTTCATAGGGAAAGCTATATAAATATTTTGAAGAAATATTTCATTGTAATTTTATGAATACACCTTAATTTATATTCGTCGTTTGCAAAGGCTCTTAAATAAGAGACTTTTAGCAAAGGATTAAGAAATGGGAGACCAAAAATCAACAGTAATTTCGATAGTTTACACAAGGAAGAAACTGCTCTTAATTCTCTATCCTCAAAAAATTTTTTTTTAATCTCTGAGCTATTCTATTCTTTATACGCCTATTTTATAGAGATTTGTTTTTCTGTATAGTTATTTTTTGCAAGGTATTTTATTTCGCAGATATTTATTAATTTATAATGTATTTAATATTGCTTACATTCTGTTGAAATAATAAAGTGCTTAGTTTTTTAAATTTCTTCTCTCTTCAGCTAGAGGCAGAAATGAGTTCTAATATCTCTAAATATTTCAGAACTTATTTTCTTTTCTAATAACATTAGTAATAAAGATTTAAAACTAATAATCCTATACAGCAAGGATTGTTACTAAAAGAAAAAAAATGGTCAAATTAGGCTTCCTGTTAACCAATTCTTTCGTAAGGCATAAAGTTACTTTAAATGATAATTTATTCCCATACATTTAGTTAATAATAAACATATACAATATTTTATCATAGAAAAAATTATCTCTTGTTTCTTTGAGAAAATAACCTCTCGAAACTTAAGTAAAAAAGTGAAATTGGCCTTAAGGCATTTTGAAATGAAACCTTATGCTAAGATTTTCATTTTAATATTTTCTAAACTCAAGATATAAACTTCAAATAAATCAAAAAATTCCACGAGAATTTTACTTTTCTGTCACATTTCACTAACACTCAATAGATGGCACCACTACATATAATTTTAATAATAAGGCAATATTTTAATTTTTCTTTATGTATTGTTAATGCAACTTAACGTAATATGGTTTTGTTATCTCCAATTAAATTTAATAACTCATATGTTCAATAATACTTATATTTGAATATTCAAAAAGTTTAAACTCAGTGTTCATAAAAATAGAGCATGTTGTGATTTGAAGGTAATTTATTCATTCAATTACAAAATAAGACTAGTTTAAATAAATATCTATTCAAGTATAATATTAGTTAGAAATTAATCTTACTTTTAGATGGCAACTGAAATTTCTTACTGTTCTCATTTGCTTCTAGTTTGAAATAACAGTAAATCTGATTCTTTCCCTTTTGTTATTTCAAGATATATTTAGTGAAAATAAATTATAGTAATCGAAGTAAATATATATTTAAACTCAAGCGAAAACAAGTTTTCTTATTGGTTAATTTTATGATTTTTTTTCTTTTCCTAATTTTATTAGAAGAATATAATTTTATGCATATTTTCATGCATAACGATCAACATTAGTTTTGAAGAATCGAAAACCAGTACATTATTCAATTCCACATTACATTTTTCTAATTTCTAAATTATGAGACTGTTAAATAGTATTTTGAAAAATTTGTATGTGAAAAAATTTATAGAATCCAGCGCTGTTAGCTCATAATTTTTTTATTTCATAAAGACAAGAAAAAATCATTCAAAAGAAAGATAAAATTCAAAATTATTATGTTTTATTACGAAGTAGGAAGGCAAGAAATTACAAATGATGTTATATTTTCAAGTGATAAAATTAACACCGTGTAATTTCTAATTTTTCTTATCCTACAAAATAAGATTTCGGAAAAGAATGAATGACTTTTTTTAAGACATATTTAAGGTATGCCAAAGGATATATTTAACAAGTTTGTAAGAATCGATAAAGCGAACTAAAGTCATTTTTAAAAAATGTAAAATATCAGGCTTTATAAAAAGTATATTTCTTTAATTACGATTTCAAACCTTGTGTTTTTAGAATCGAAACTAAGTTATATTTATTACACTGATTAATACATAATGTAGCTGTAAGTCATTTACAATTCAGAGATTATCCTATAACGTCTGTTACTCAACCACTAAATAAAAAAATAAATAAAGTATCACATGGTGAAAAATAAACGCAAAGGAAAAATATAAGAAAACGAGTTCATAAAAAAGAGATTTTTCAAAATTTTAACTTTTAATATTAATTAAAATCATCATCATGTCTCGGGGACTCTGTTAAGGATCAGTCAAGAGTTCATAAAATCGTGAGTGTTTGTAAATTAGAGGTTTGTAAAAGTGAGCGTTTAATGTATATGATACATTTTCGATATAAAAAAGAACAAAAGCCACTTTTTAAAACGAATAAATTTACAATTAAACATAAGCATATTTAAGACATTAAGATAAATAAATATGATAAATATTTAATTGTAAATATAAAAAAATACATTAAATACAATCCAAGTTAACTGAGATTACAAGTCTTAAAATGTAATAAAATTTCATCTCTAAGTTAAAGAAAAAAGTTTTAATAGATGGCGAATATTTTTTTACGATTACTTTCACTCTTGATTAAGTTTAGATTGAGGGAAGTGCCTACATCTTTCGATTGAACTACAAGTCCCTTTAGATTTCTCGAAAATTTAATTGATTACTTTAAATTTAAGTAAATTATTTACTGTGTGTACCTTCTGTTTTGTGTTGAAGTATATGATCTTATACAGTTTCTTGAGTAGTGTTTTGAATGCACTCTTTCGATTTTAGATTTTATTTGAATTATTAAGATTATTTTCTTTTTCAAAGTAAAGCTCGTGGTAGTTAGGTTGCGTTTTCTTGTTATCCAAAGATAGAGGGTTCTTTAACAGCCTAAGATTCGTTGTGTTCATTAGTGATGGTTGGTTTTCCACTATACTCTTCTACCTCTAGGTGATCCAGGTTGAGTCTAGGGTATATTATTTTGCCCCTACTTCTAAAGTAAAAAATACTCAAATCACATTCAAGGCAATAAAGGCACACCCACCGTATTCTCCACTTTATATGATGTCATCAGTTTTGTCTGCCTGTAGTTGTTGTTGTTACTTATGACTCACAAGCCCGCCTGTCAGGGACTGGGCGAATGAAGTCAGAAGAGAGGTTTTCCGTTTTTGAACAGAGCACCCCCTTACAAGGGTGGAAATACGACTTTAGCTCATAGATGGCAGCCCCATCTGGGTCTTCCAACTTACAGCTATGATGCCAAAGAAGACCCAATACCCGGCTCCTATTGTAGTCCCTAAAATGTAATAATTGTAAACGAGAATTAAAAATAAAAACTGCAGAAAAAAAAGTCTTAGCCGCCGAAGTTAAGGAAAAATTTTTATAGTTACATTCATTGCTGAGGAAGTCTTTGTTCTTTACTTTTCAATTGGAATTTACCATATGGATATTATGCAATATTATGGATATTCTTGGTTTTCTATCCATTTCATTTATGAATATTAATTTAATGACTTTGTTTTCTTATAAAACGAAAAAATAATATTTTGATTCAATTAAAGGTCAATTTAAGTGTAAAAGTAAGAATGGAATCTGCTTTATTGCCTGTTGAAGCGTAAACTCAGTGATAAAGATTCTTAACAGATATTTTACTATTGACTATGACATTTTATTTGCATAAATATTTTTTTAAAATATATATATAAATTCTAATCTTTCACATATTTTTTTATTAAGAAATAAAGACAAAGAAGGATTCTTAAGAAATTAAAAAAAAGAAACGTGTTCAAAAAAAGGAAATATCAAATCAGAACAAATAAGCAATGTCATAAATATGGAATAATACATTTTACAATTATATTCTAATCTCTCAAAAATTTTAAAAAATAAAGGCAAAATACAGCTTTTAAAAAAAGAAAAGAGACAGACGAGGTACAAAAAAAAAAAGAAATAACAAATCAGAATTAACAAGTAATATTAATAAATGATGAATATGGAATAATGTATTCAAGAATCTCAAACATTTTTATTTTAAAAAATAAAAACAAAAAATACTTTAAAAAAAAACAGGTGTGGTACAGAAGAAAAGAAATATTAAATCAATAAAATAAGAGTAATTAAAGATTATTAGCAAAACTTTGAATATGGAAAAATATATTCCATAATTATATTGTAATCATTCAAACATTTTTGTTAAAAGAAATAAAAAATACTCTTTTTTAAAAATAAAAGAGAAGTGTGATATATAACAGAAAATAATGGAAATATTTATGAGTATCGAAAAATAATTTTTTATTCACTAAGCAATCCTAATTAAATCTCACACTCTAAAATTTAAATGAATTAATGAAAGTATCATTATGATTTAACAAATTACTTTTTTTTCTGAAGTAACAAAAGCGTTTTGTTAAGATATTTTTTCATTTATGTTTTGATGTTATTTTTGCCATTTTCTCTTAATAATTTTTAAGTATTTCTCATTTATCTCACATATAAATATTCAAGAGTTTTATGCCAAGAAATATATTCTTAAATATTGTTTTTCTCCATGCCACAATATGTACTTTGTAAATTTAACAATGAATTTCGCAAAAAGTGATTCTTGTTATTTACATTTTTGTTTAAATTCAAAATAATATTTGTCTTCTTATTGTTTTGAATCATTCTAACTTTGATTATTAAAATTTTTAACAGCAACTCCAATATTGATCCTTATTTTAATTTATAATCGAACATTTTATCAATAGATGGCAGCACTGATTAATAATTTTTAAAAAGAGTATTTAGATCTTGTGTGTATACATTGAGTTGTTCGGAAAGTTATTTAGTTTTATATGAAAATGAAAAACGTATAGCGAATAAATATTTAATTGAATTGTATATTGTCAAATCTAGTCTAATAACCTTTTACCATCTTTCTGGTCGTAGTATGATTTCATACCCATATAACAATCGATTTTCACTAGCAAAAAGCTGTTTCGGGTAGTGAAAAACGAAATAACTTTCCGAAGCCAATATACAGTAAGACCCCGCTTAACGCTGTTTCGTTTAGCGCTCTTTTATTACAACCCGGGGATTCTACGAAATCGCTCGCAGCATACGGGGATTCCCCGAAATATTATGCAGCGATAGGTTTCAAATACAAATCCGAAAAAGTGTACTTGTGTTTCTTGTTTGGTGCGGTATTGTACAGACATATTTTTATTATTGGAAACATTTGTTGACATTATTGTAAGTAGGTATTAATTTACATATTTAATCCTATATTACAGTGTCAAATATTTTGATCTTTAGTTTTTACTATGGGTGATAATGGGGGGGGGGGAAACCCAGAAAAAGCATTTCACTCAAAACTGAAATGGAAGTGATTAGAAGAGTAGACTTCAAACTCTAATTAGTGCTTCATTGAATTTGCCAACTTCAACAATAAGGACCATCATGAAGAATAAAGAAAAAATACTTTCATCAGCAACTACAACTACGTCAAGCTCTGCAACTAGAATTACCCGTTCTAGAAATAATATCATAGAGGAAATGGAAAAACGACTGTCTATATGGACTGACGACGAAATTGACCGCAATATGCCATCAAGCCAATCTATCATAATGGAAAAAGCTAGAAGAATTTTTAATTACATTCAGGCTGAGACAATTAACACAAGTGAAACTTCCGTTGCTAGTCGAGGATGCTTTAATAGATTTAAACATCGAAATAACCTTCACAACATAAAGATTACAGGAGAAGCAGCAAGTGGTGATACAAAAGCGGCGGCTGAATTTCCAGCGATATTAAAAAAAATAATTGAAGAAGGAAACTATCCTCCAGAATTGGTTTTTAATGTTGATGAAACAGGCTTGTTTTGGAAAAGAATGCCGAAACGAACATTTCTATCCCGTGAAGAGAAACGGGCACCAGGATTTAAAGCTGCAAAAGATCGCTTAACCCTTCTACTAGGTGGTAACGCAAGCGGAGATTTTAAATTAAAATCATTACTAATTAACCATTCCAAAAACCCAAGAGCGATGAAAGGCATATCTAAATCAACTTTACCTGTAATTTGGGAGTCTAATAAAAAATCATGGATAACTGCGATAATTTTCCAGAATTGGTTCACTGAACATTTCTGCCCGTCTGTTAAATGTTATTGCGAAATTAAAAAACTTTAACAAAAAGCACTTCTGTTAATTGATAATGCTCCAAGCCACCCAACAAATTTATCAGACTTAACAACATGCATTCCAGTCGAAGTGGTTTTCTTGCCGCCTAACACAATTGCCTTAATTCAACCAATGGACCAAGGCGTTATATCAAATTTTAAGGCTTATTGCTTGCCGCGAACCTTTAAGAAAATGTTTGAAAAAACAAATGGAGAAGAGAATCAGTCCATAAGAGAATTTTGGAAAAACTACAACATCGTGGATGCTGTAGAAAACATAGGCATTTCTTGGAATGAGGTAACAGAAAGATCTTTGAAAGGAGTATGGAAGAATATTTGGCCGGATTTAAGTAAGAGCGATGACGTTGGACACTCTGTCGATGTGGATGAAATAGTGGAAGAGATAGTGAAATTAACGAAGCAAACCGGTTTTGAAGGGGTAAATGTGGAAGATGTCGAAGAAATAATTCAAGAAGCAGCGGCTAGTCTTTCTAATGATGAGCTCAAGGAATTAACTGAACAAGAAGAAAACAAAAATGTTGACAGCAGTGATTTAGAAGAGCAAAAAGAACTTTCGATGTAGTTAGTAAAAAGGAGTTTGTCTACCATAACTGAAATAATGGATCAATTCATTGAAAATGATCCTAATTTTGACAGAGCTCAAAAGTAAAGCGTGGTGTTAGAGATGCTCTATCCGTTTATGGGATAGAGCATCTCTAACTGACCAGTAAAAGGCTAACTAAATATGAAGAACTTTTAAGAGAACAACACAAAAGAAAAAGGCAAACAACATTAGATGCTTTTGTCAAAAAAAAGCAGAACACTCAAAACGCGGAAGGCTAACTAAATATGACTGATTTAGAATTTTATTTTATTTATTTTTTTTTTTTTTTAAGAATATTCATTTTGTTATTTATATTTTCTTTTTATTTTTGCAAGAAATAATAATGTGGTATTAATTTGGGCTTTAAGAAATAAATGTTTGATTTTATTTTTATTAAAAAAACATAATTTTAAATTTAATACCTAACCAGTTTCCTAGCCATCTTCCCCTAACCCCAATATTTACATGTAAAGATAGCCTCGTTTAGGCAGGCCGCAAACTCGGTAGACCATCCGATTGAGACACCGTCTTATGGTATACAAATCCCGTCTTATGGAGGTCTAAGTGTGACGTAGCTATGACGTTTTTAATCTGACGTCATGGATATTTTAAACCAATGAGAATTTGTTTACATTCTCATTGTTTACATTCCGGTTCCATTTCCGATTGCAATATTAAAAAAAATATTATTACCTCTCTAAAGATTTATAATCAACTCCTCCTCTTCAAATGTAAACTTGTAATAACTAGTACTCTCGATATCAACGTGGTATATTTTTCCTGCGGAAATTGAAATTAGCGATATCTCGCGGAAAGTTGCCAGATATTTCAAACCAGCTCGATATCCAGATTTGTCTCCCGCTCCGCCCATTTTTTGACGTAGTTAAGACATTTGTGACGTCATTTGGCCTCATGTGAATCTCCCGAGATCTTCGGCTTGTCTCTCAATACATGTCTCATGCGATCATCTATGAATTTGCGGCCTGCCTTAGCGCTGTTTCGCATTACCCTCTACTTTGATGGAACGTATCCCCCGCGTTAAGCGGCTCTTACTATATATATATATATATATATATTGTATGTATGTTTGTATATAGCGCTTTCACAATAAATATTGCCCATAAAAATAAAATTTCTGTTTTCTTTTCTCATAATCGATGGCTTATTTTCAATGAATGAGAGTATTTCATAAAATATTTTTTATTTCCAATGGTTGGCAGCAAGAAAAAAGACAAAAGTACAGAATAAAATAGAGAACACCAACAAAAACATAAAAATCATAGTAGTGAATTAGCTGCATAAACTCTTTCTCGCTTTCCAATATTGGTACCATTGAGGGCGATACATGTCTGCCAATGTGGAATTTCCTGGTGTGAACTGCATAGGGTACAATGGGAATTACACATGTTTGAACAGGCAGTCATGGCCAGTTACAGCATGGACACTGACTCGCCCTTAGGTGATACTGGTATAAAATTGTGGTTAACAATCCACAATTTATCGTTATTATTTTATTTCAAGTTTCTCCCAAAAACATCTCTTGATTTCTCAAACTCTTTCTGAAAATATAAATAATACGGTATAACTTGTTCCGTTCAATAGTTGCATTTATAAAAAAAATTAAGCCTTCATAATTTATAAATCAGGGGAAAATATTTATTGCATTAATTCATGTACTATTTAAGAATAATATAATGATTGGTTATTAGGAAAAAACAATAGATTTTAAATAACATATAATTCCAATCAAAGAAGTTTTATAAATTTTAATATTTTGGTATACTTTTAATATTTTTATTACACTGATTGTTTAATTTAGGAGTTGAATAACAGTTTAATAGAAACATGCAAAGTCATTACAGTGCTTTGTAAACTGTTATAAAAAAATCATAGAAAAAAACTCCTTGTAAAATACAATTCTTGTTACATGAAAAGATTATAGAATATAGCTTTCAGATAAGCATGATAGTCAGTATGAAGTAAGAATTGATTATGGGCCCATTCGAAAATCAATAATTTTAAAAATGTGTGGATCTAAAAGTCCTTGCGATACATAATCATGTGTATTAATATATAATGGTAAATGATAAAGTAGATTCCAGTGAAATGCTAAATCAGATTCCTTAAAAGGCAAACAATTAATTTTGCCTTTTAAGGAATCTAATTCAGACTAAAGTTTCAGTAACTTCTTTAAAAACATTTAAGTTTCATCTTGAATTTATATAAATATGACTATCTTGTTATTGTGTGATTTCTGTTATTATCCTGTTGGAAAAATAAAGGTCAATTAAAGAGAAACAGGCTCTATAACATTTCATGTACATAAAATAGCGTCATCATTTTAACACTGAATCCACCGCAGTATTTTATTCGATAATTTTCATTGATAAACCTAGAATTAAAAATGATTTTTGGATAAATGTAAGAAAAAGCTATTACGCACTTAAGAACTGGGAATCAAATTTATGAAAGTCACCAACATTTGAAAGGGCTTTTAGAAAATTTTAATGCTTCAAAATATGTACTTAAATATATAACATAACAGCATAAGAAAGAAGAATGTATAGAGTAGTTATCATGAATTATTGAGTTTATAATTTCTATGAATTATCAATAAAGACATTTTTGCAAAAAGAAAAGATTGGAGTATTTCGAGAATTATATAGTCTTAACAATAAAGAAATAGGAAGCGAAAAGGAGGAAAAAAAAAGGGGGCTTAGTAAAGTTATAGGTTTAAAGTGTTGAGGAATAGAAAATAGATGTTTTACTTTGTGTTGTTAAGGCAGATAGCTAGGGATTTTCCGGATTTCTTTACATGTGAATACTATTCTTTGAAAAATATTTTCTGAAGGCAATACATCACAAATGTAGCTGAAACTCTTACAGTTTGATGTGCAGAACAATGATATCAATAATGAATCCTCTTCACGTGAAACACCAACAGAAGTGCTACTTTCTCCTTCCTGGGAACGGATTTCGGTCTTGGGTAGACTTTTGAAGTTCAGATTTCAATTCAAAAATTATTTTAGAAGATATTTTTAGAGGAGTCTAGAATTTCTTTTCAATTAATGTGCCAATAATTCACTTAAAAGGACAGTTAGAAACTAGTTTTGTCTAAAATTTAACTGGGCTTTAGAGAGAAATTTATTCTCATCACACAATCTGGAATTTAATAATTTATCTTTAATATTCCAGACTAAAGATGGGAAAGACTTATGCTACGTCCTTAATGGCCACAAATTTAATATTTTTTGATATTGTTGAAACTGCACATAAAATGAACACAAAATAATCAATTATATGGTTAAAGTTTTCTCACGAGGAAAAAATAACTGATTATTGCTCATTCAAGTTCTAAAAAGGGAAACCTATTATTAACTACAAAAAATATATGTGAACAAAAAAATGTAGAAAAGCTTTTTTTTTTTTATTATTATTATAGTAGATAGAGATTTTGAAATAGATGAGAATGTAGTTCAAATGTTCTACAGTTTTTCGAAGCTTTGCTTTTGGTTTCTTAATGAAGTAATTGGAATAGCATTTGCTTGTTGAACTACAGAAATAAACTGGATGTCATTCAAGTAATTTTTGAACTTAACTTTCAAGCAAAGTTCATATGCTAGACCCATTGAAAATCGATTTTTTTTTACAAACGTATTTGAAAGATTTCATAAGTTAAATGATTTATTGATATTGCTTTCATATATGAGCTTTTTAACTCACGGCAAAAAAATTGTGAGATATTATTGAAGTAATATTTGCAAAAATCTCAAGGCATGGACAGAAAAAATCTTTTTAATCAGTCTAGGAAACATGGTGATTTAATATTATTATTTGGTCAACGAGAAAAGAATTTTTTTTTTTTTTAAATTTTCTCTGACAAGGACTTTAAGTATTTTTTTAGAATTGATTCAAAGTTAAGTGTTTGCATAAAACAAAAGCAGTGCATGAATTTTTACTATCGTTTCTTTGTTTTTGTTTTGATTTTTTTGCCATTTAAAGAATGTCTTTTAAAGATTCTGTAAGCAGTGTCGGAGTAAATTCATACATATTGGCACACCTGCTTATCAAATGCAATAGTTTGCTGAAGAATGAACAATACTTATGGATAAAACTTCTGTTCAAAAATTCTCTGAACAGTTTATCTGCAAACATACCTCAGGATAATAAACTTTTAATATATATATATATATATATATATATATATATATATATAAACCTATTAGCTCCCATGACTTTAGCTCAAATCTTACTTTCTGTGATATATGAAGAACACTCAGCCTATTTTTTTTTTTTAAATCAGAAGTTAAGTAATACATGCAATGGTTAATGTAATGGATAATGTTAAAATATCCACTGGGAATAAAACAGCTAAAAATTAATTTAAACTGGTAGTCTAAAATCTTTAAAATAATTTGAGATTTTGTTCCAAAATGTAAATTTATAACCCTTTTTGAGAAATCTGCTATGGTTGCATATTCAAGACTTTAGGTTAAATGTTTCTTCTTTCATTACGGATTTCGTTATGATAGAACAATGTTAAATAAGGGAAATTCTGAAAGAGAATATGTTAGCACAATCCAGAATTATTTGTAAAGTCAAAACTTAAAAATTTCACTCAGAGTTAATTAAAAAAATTGTCAAGCTTTAAACGAGAAAACTAATCAGAATTTTACTATACCATGAAATGAAATCATTTTTCAGTAAAATAGTTCCTTAACAACATAATTCCAACTTTAAAAAATTACCGTAAATTATCTGTGGACAGAAATGAGGAAACAATATTTAAATTTAGAATATAATGTAAAAATTATAATTGTGCAAAGGAAAATAATTTTCCTCAGAGAAAATTACAACATTTTTTCAAAAAAAAAAAATTAATTTATAATACAAATTAATTGTATATTGTAAAACTGCATAAAACAATCAAGAAATATTTTACTTTGAAATTTTCCGTCTTGGCATTCTATTATAGATCCTACCCTACACAATTGATAAAGAAATGGTTGAAAAAAAAGTAGGACACAAAGCATTTGGAATAGTCTAATATAAATAAGAATAAACACTGAAAAGCCGGAAGATAATGTTTATCACTTCACTTGACCTTGTTAGTCTTGAATGACGTGGAATGCATGTGATCGCATGTTGTCCCATTTTCAGTTAGAATATGACGTATCACCATAATTATAATTGCGTATCAGGGGAAAGGATGTTGACCCAAGTGATTTGGACAGAAGCCAAATGGTGACGGCTCGAAGACAATAAATGTGTGTCGCTAAAACATCTCATCTGCTGTTGGCGAAGTGTCGTTCTGTGTTAAGTGGACGGATGAAACTGAAGAGAACAAAGCAATAGTTTTAGTTATCAATAGTATGTCGTTTATTAATCAGAAATTTCATGTCTTATTACAAATCAAATCATTTTATTTCACTTACAGAAAGAATCCATTAAAGGATTTCAGTTGTCGAAAATATTTGGAAATCTCGTAAGCATTTCTCAAGGCTTAAGAGAAACGTGTCTAATTAATTTACTGTTTTATCTTAGTCTTATAAAATGAATCATTGTGCTTATTAATAAATTAATTAATGTTTCTATATAGTTTTATAAAGTATTTTACCAAACAATACTATTTTATTATAAACTATAAGTTAAAATTTTTTAAACTATAATACATTGTTTATCTTTGATTTAAGTTTAAGAGGTAAAAATAAAGCAATAAAAAAAAATCTTTTAAAGACAAGATTAAATTTAAACATGAGAAATTTTGCATAGATTTAGATACAGCAGTGAAGATGCACAAATACGACTTAATATTCCTTAAAAAATGTCTTTTCCAACTGAAAGGTATTTTTAAGCATAGAAGTAATACAAAACGCAAACATAAAACCTCATATTTGGTTTTGAGAACATGCATTCTTCACGACATAGGACATTGTCGGATGTCCTGGTGGTTAAAACAGCAGAAACAGACACCGTTGAATCATATGCTTAGAAGCATTTTTTGGAACTACATTGTATTTTGTCTTCAACTGTCTGTTGCTGATGTTATTTTACGTACTAGAACCACAACCGACATCCGATGTCGTTAATGATGCATCACTGCCCAATACCGTGGCATCACCGTCATTTATCAAATTGGCATAAGTAATCATAATAATAGCCGACGAATTATTGTGTTTTGGAAATACTCGTACCTTCTTTGGATTATCATAAACTGTGAGTGTGTGTCCCTGTGTAAATCGCTTCTGTCCTTCCCCAGATATAATCGTGAAGTCGCAGGAATGATGCTTCATGTTTTCCCTAAATTTTGAACCATTCCCGTTGAATCTTATGCCTTCAATGTCACCTTGGGCACACCATGTCAAATGGTTACAGTGTTTATATTGTTTTAGGTTTCTGGTGTAAAGCCTATATGGAAACAATTCATGCTTGTAGTAACTGTGTAATATTCAGTAAGGAATATGTACTCATTGATACGTGACCGAATTTTATAATTTTAATTAATTGAATATGTGAATAAAGATAGTAGTGAATTAATAAGGCAATTAACACTGCATCCATTTTTATCATAAAGTCTGGTATTCATAAATTTAACTTTTGTTTCCATCATTTTTACAAAAAAAACCCTTCTAATTTCAAAATTTATTTTAACAAATTTTATTAAAATGAAAATATTATTTCCCATTTTGCTTAGCCATTTTTTTGTCGAGAACTCGTCAGGCTTGCAATATGGGGTGCGTTGCTCCACTTTTCCAACCGAACCATAATTTGGCGA
>JAPDSC010104506.1:8626-23637 GCA_026290005.1 Latrodectus geometricus | reverse complement strand
GCCAACTATTTAAATTAAATATATTAAATTTAAGATACAACCTCTATAACCACGGTTAGATATAATTTGTTTTTCATACGATCTCCAAATGAACGGAATGGATATTGATCAACACTTTGGTTCTGGATTTACAGCTTTTATTTTGACATAATTTTTTAAATACTTCTCTTCAGAGTATTGCTATTATTATAATCTAAGTTATTTTATTTTGGATCACAATATATTTAGTTCTTCTTTTAAACCAAGTTGAACATTATTAAAAATTAAAAAATATTATTGCTCTTTATTAACTTTTCCCGACGTGAAATTCAAAACAAATAGATTTTTAAATATTTATAATTAAAACTAAGCTTACTGGATGTGACACATTTTTACGCGTTTTAAATACTTTTTAGGAAAATTTTAAAAACCGATGGCTTTTTATACTTTTTCTAGTACGGACTTTTATCTATTGAATAGATAACTGTATACCGATGTCTATTTTCCGAAAAAAATTTGAAATATTGAAATTTTCTATTATGAATCTTCTCATTAAACTAATGCTTCTCATTTAAACCTATATACCTCATAGGATCCTACTGACATTCTAAGATACTTTATTAAAAAATTTAAAAAATTTAAACGGTATAAAAAAAGTTGAAATATTTTTTAATATTTATTAAGTAACACAAACTTAAGTAGTAGTTTTCTTGATATATCGCTGAAGATATTAGTTATTTAAAAATATTGTTAAAAGCGTTTGAATATTATAATTGGTTTCTTGCACTCGCTATTTCTGAGTGAAGCCGCAAAGCAGAGAAAATTTCTTTGAAATTTCGTACCATAGTCAAATGATTAAGCAGATACTTCATTTAATAAAGTCCTCTGTATCTTGCTGTAGCAGAATAACATTGGACCCTACGTAATTCTTAAAGTGCATAAGCCCTTTCCACATGGTGGTCTTTCGCGGTATCAGGTATTGAAACCGATACCTATCGGGGAGGATAGAAAAACCTTTTAATGTCCTAAACCACATTAATGTCCTACTTAAAAAACTGCGACTATTCTGGTTTAATTCTGTATATAAATTAACGCAACCAAATCAATGAAAAGTTGCTTTCGTCACATTTTACCTTCGTATTAAGCCCCCACTTTTCCATATAACAAACAAAAAAATTTAAATCAAAATGTTTTTTTTCAATTACTTTCAAGCAAAAGGTATTACCATTTTGAGTTTTATGTTAAAAAATAAATAAATAAATAAATAAATAAATAAATTATTTCTTCAAAATATGAAAAATTAATATAAAAGCATAAAATTTTGGTAAAATAATTTGCACAAAATCCTATGAAACTAGCTATAAAATTCTACATATAGACTACAAACAGCAGAAAAGAGCAAGAGCTATTAATATTGAAGGTTATAGACCATAGGTGGGGAAACTGCGGCCTCCGCGAGGTTCTTGTGTGGCCCTTTGCCACCTAGTATAAAATGGTAGAGTTCGTTTCAAACAACTATTGTACATCAACGCCATGACAGTTGCGCAAAAAATCCCGCCAAATACAATCATATTGTAACATGACGTCAGAATACTAGTCTGAAACGGACTATTTAAATTAGCGCTAGCAGCGGCAACTACCTTGTCTAAGAAGTAAACAAAACTAGGTTTCAGATCTCCAATTTGAGTGTCACACCTTGCTTTGGCTTCTATGACTCGCATCTCGCAACGCTTTCCTGTTGCGATCTTCAGCAAACTGTAGTTAACTAAGCGTGCTTATAACAGTTACACGGTTTTATTGTATTTCTAGAAAGTATACACTTGGTTAAAGATATTATTTGATATTCGTTTTTTTATCCATTATGTCAAATAGTAAGAGAAGAAAATTAAGTGATGAAAACAGAACATTTAATGTAGAATGGGAGTTAGATTTTTTCTTTACTGCTGAGAAAGATAAAATGATGTGCTTGTTGTGCAATACAGTTTTAAATTCTTCAAAAAAAGCGAATGCAAATAAACACTATTTGACTCATAAAGAACATAAATATTTCGCTTTAGAAGGTGAATCACGAAAATCTGCACTTCAAAAGTTGAAAAATGAGAAGCATCATCAACAGGCATCTTTTAGTGCCTTTGTGAATCAAAATTCCGCTGCAGTTGCTGTTACGTATAAAATAGCACATATACTTGGAAAAAGGGGCAAACCATTTAGTGACATTGAAATAATTAAAGAATGTATTGTTGAAGCAGTGAGTATGTTAGATCCAAGAAATGTCAACAAATACAAACAATTACCTCTTTCAAGGAGAACTGTAACAGATCGACAGCACGAATTAGCGCAAAATGTAACAGAGCAACTTCATACAATTATACAAATTGAAGATGTTTATTTTTCAATTGCTTCAGATGAAAGCACTGATAAAACAGATTCGGCACAAGTTTTATTTTTTATTCGGGCTATAATTAAAGATTTTCAATGTTACGATGAACTACTTGCGTTGGGTACACTAACTGGAAGAACTCGTGGAGCCGATATTTTCGAAAACTTCAAAGAAGTATGTAATAAATTACAATTGAATGTCATTAATTTAGTTAGTGTCTGCACCGATGGAGCACCTTCCATGAGAGGTAAAAAAGAACGATTCGTTACTTTGTTAAAAAAGGAAAACTTAAACTTGAAAAAATTGATATTTCACTGCATTTTGCATCAGCAAATTCTTTGCGCAAAATCTACCATTTTGCAAGACACTCTGGATAGAACCATTGCCATTGTCAACTATATTCGCGTAAATGCAATGCGTCATCGTAAATTTCGGCAGATGCTCTCTTTAGATGAGGAAGCGTATAGTGTTGACCTACCATACTACTGCAAGGTTCGCTGGCTATCAACAGGTCAGGTTTTGATAAAAGTTTTGTCTTTATGACGACAAATTTTAAACTTTTATCAAGAAGAAGGAAAACAATGTGATCTATCAGATGAAGTATTTCTCAGAAACCTTGCTTTTTTTGTCTGACATGATGACAAAACAAAACAATTTAAATATTTGCCTGCAAGGTGAAACGAGGTATATTTATGAAATGTGGCAAAAGATCCAAGCGTTTAGAAAAAAATTATCATTTTTCAAAACATTGCTTTCGCGATCGGAAATATGTGCACAACACTTCTCGGAGCTAGCTAAAATTTTAAATGAGCAGAACTGTGAAAATAAAATATTCGATAAATATGTAGGTGTCTTAGATTATTTAATAGAAGAGTATACTAATAGATTTTCTGATTTCGACGAGCACACTCCTGCTATGAAACTGGCATTTGAACCACATTTAATAGATATATTCGAAGCTCCTGCAGAACTACAAATGGAGTTAATTGATTTAGGTGAAGATAGTATCATTAAACCCCTTTTTAGCGCTAAAAAGGATCCCATAGAAATCTGGAAAAACGCTGTCGAATATCCATGCCTTCGAGAACATGCTCGCCGTTTACTTTCCTGTTTCGGAAGTGCCTACTGTTGTGAGACATTTTCTCTCATGTCAAAAATAAAAACAAAACAAATTTAAGAATGCAAATTACAGATGCACTTTAAAGGATCAATAAAAGATGTGTGTTACGAAGCTTGATCCAAATATTTAATTACTGTCAAACAAAAAACAAAGCCAAATAAGTCATTAACTTAGTGAATAAAAATATTTTTTATTGTATTTTTTATAATATTTTTATATTATTTTATATGTATATTATATTTAAAATTTTGTAGTATTATATTTTATTTTTTCTATATAATGCAATGAATTGCTAAATCTATAGAAAAACTATAATAATTTCACAAAAGTCACTTTCTTAGGTCAATCAGCTTATGCGGCCTCTCTTTTTGCTGCCTAATTTAAATGTGGCCTCTAATGGTAAAAAGGTTCCCCACCTCTGTTATAGACTGTACATGCATAAATTGACATTTATTAAAAAAGTGACTTTCTTATCAATTTTGTAAATTATTAAAAAATTGGTTTTAAATTCTTTTTTTCTGGGTAATTTAAATATATTTTTATTTGTACATCCTTTGAGTACTAAATACATCGTTTAGATGTCATTTAATATTGAAATAGTATAAATTAAAACTGTAATATCTATCAAAGATGAATTTATCAAATTGGTTTTAAAGAAGGATAATGAATTAAGGAAAAGTTAAGAAGACATAGATTAAGAAAATATTAAGGAGACATCGATTAAGACAAGCAAATATGGTATGATAGACTTTATTTCTAGTTTTCCAAATTCATTAGGATTTTGTCCTGTGAAATTTGAAATGAATTTTTGTGCTATTTTCTTAATTTCTAAATGTGATTCTTGGTAACATAAAAATGTTCTGTAAAATAAAATAATATCTGTGATATGGTTATTCCCTTAGATACTAAGTTGGTAATATTATTTTTATTTTATTTACTCTCTTATCAATAATAATAAAGGATAAAAAATTTTCACGTATATTAAATAAAGTTTAATTTTAAAAAATGAGATGTGTGTGAGTGGTAACACATTCAAATATTATTTAACTCTTAAGCTACTATTTCAAGGTAAAATTTCGGTAAACAAACAATTAAAGCTAAATAAAATTATTAGCTTTGGCAAAAAAAAATGTGAAAACCCTTTAAGCACTTTTTTTCAGCAAAAATAAAAGTAAAAACAATAACGTAGTGTGTGAAAGGTCTGACAAACAATGTAATTGCTGAGTTCAACATCAACGAATTTAGAACACGTGACTCAGTGAAAGATATTTCAATGAGTTCTATTTAAAAAACCTCTAGTGAATTGCAGTTTTTGAGGAAGCATGTTTACGTAAATTGGCCTACTTATTACCACAGCTGTGTAAATCTTTTCAAAAATTGAAAAATTGAAAAGATTTTTCTTCAAAATTAAAAAGGTGAAAAAGTAATTTTAAAATAAACTTATGTACCAAAGAAGTTCCATTTCTTTATTCGTACCATTTAAAAGGAGAAGGAATCACACCAATTTAAACCCACTTGTCAAAACTACTATAACACCTAGAAAAATACCTCGATATTTCATGACAAAAAGAAAAACGTGATATAAAGATACACTACCAAGGTATTTCTGAAAAGTCCATCAACTTTTCTTCTGTTGATTATAATCTTCAGTTTGCTGAAAAGAGATTTTCCGAAACGCAAATCCACTCTACGATTGATGGATTTAGGAAAGTAATAAAAGAAGAAAGGTAAGCAACACATCGCAGAAAATTTTACGGAAATCATTTTTATCATGGAAAAAGCGATGTGTTTTCATAGTCCAGGAACAAATGTAAATTAGTTTTTTACATTTTAAGCTCAAACAAATGATACAAAATCAATCTAAGAACACCCTTTGTTTAAACATTATTGGTATAAATTACAGTTTTGACTGTATAAAATGTAATATACCTCGCATGTAATATTTAAGTTTAATAATATTTAGTCACTGTAAATATTTAAATTTATAAAATGCTTTTTCTATGTTTCTGATTTTTTGTGTATGGACAATTCACGAATTTTGTAGCATAATATTTTTAAGATTATATGAATATAAGTAAAATCAGAGAGCATTTGCTTTAAGTTTTAATAATCTTAAATAAAAATTATATTAAATTTAAAAAGAAAGTCAAAGAGAATATTCAAAAACCATTGGAATAAATATTTTTAAATATGTATAGTTTTAGAAAAGAAATTCTTTGATAATGCTAGTATTCAAAACTGCTTACGAGAAAATATTTTCATTTTATTTAAGAAGATTAAAATTGAAAATTAATTTTTTTAAATCAATAAATTATCATTATTTTTATTACCTTGTATTTCCATTGTAATTTAACAGATTAGTACAAATTAGATTTTAAAAATTCCTTACTACTTTTAAATGTAACATTTTTAATTGTAAAATTTTACGCTTTCAATTATTTTCATTATTATTACTAAAAGAATTACATTATTAATTTCGATTTGTTTTGGATGACATTTTAATCGAATCCTAAAAATTTTTTTATTCTCAGCAGTTTTGTTCTGTATTCATATATTTGTATTGGATACTTCTTTTGAAATTCGGCAATAACTTGGATGGTTATCAATTTTTATCATTTAAAGAAATAATATCATTTGAAAATTTATTTCGATTATGAGCTAATATTGTATAACTTTGAATTCAGAATATTCAGCATAGAATTAAGAATACTTAGCTAACAACAAATTTAGAATACAAAAAAAAAATATATATATATATATATAAATGTTTAATACTCTGTAAATTATGTTGTTGTTTCTAATGTCACTTGGTAATGTCAAGCCCGCTCGTCAAGACTAGGCGAATGAAATCAGAAAGAGAGTCTTCCGTTTTTTTTTTTTTTTTTTTTTTTTTTTTTTTTTTTTTTTTTAATAGAGCACCCTTATATGAAGGTGGAAGTAAGACTTTTTGTTTATAGATGGCAGCACCATCTGAATCTTCCAATTAAGATATTGAAAACAGAGAAGATCCATAGCCTGGCTCAAACCACCCCCAGAGGTATTAATATGGAATCGGAAAAATTGTAAATTATGTAAATCTGTAATGTAAATTGTAAAAACGGAATTTCTTTATTAGGAATGATCTTAAAAAAATAAGCTCTTTTTCTTCTTTTAATGAGAGGAGTGAATAAATAATGTGGTAATATTTTGTTTGGTACATCAGCTCCTAACTACTTTCACATTGTCTTCATTATACTTTTTCGCTGTTGCCAATTTTGTTGGTTTGCTGAAATGAAGTAGACTGACATGAATGACTCATTATTCATGTAGTTTAGTAATTCCCGGAGTTAGTAATTTCCTCCAGTTGGTTGCATTATATTTTGAACTTAATTCTGTCTACGAGAACTGCTTAAAACAAGATAGATTTATTAAATATAACAATGTCAATTAAAGTTACTTTTACTAAAAAAAATAACAACCTTCAACTGAAGATTATTGTTATACACATTAGTTAATGTTAAAAAAAATTATTAATATATAGTTTTTTTTTATATAGGATTATGGGAAATTATGTGAAAATTTATTAATTTCAATGTCTTTTAGAGAATATATCATTTCATTTTAAATATTTTGCAATTTAATATCTATTTTTTTTTAATTGTTGTAGAAACAAGGCACTGTACAAAGAAGGCATAAAACACTTTGCATTCACCGCTTTAAATATATGAAATTTTTTAATGTAATACTGTAACAAAAAAAATTACATATAATAAAATAACATTTAACTAAAAAAAAACTGAATGCCCACTAAAACAGTTTTCTCATATATATCATTTCTATAGAAAAATTGTTTCTATCGAAATGATGTATCTTTGGAAACACAAATATTTCCAAAGTGTTCAAATGAAATCAAATATTAGGGCAGGAAATTATTGAAGAGTTTAATTTTCAACTTTAAGAGTCATTTCTTCAATGAATATAATCTTTTTTTAAAAAATTGATCGCTGGGGCTCTTCTGAAGAGAACGAAATTGGCAAATAAATCAAAGTGAATAACGTCATTAAAAATTATTTGGATCATTTTGTTCAGATTCTATCGCAATCCTCCTGCTGTAACTTATTCATGAAATGAAGGAGAAAGTTTAATTATATTTCTTTTTCATGAATAGCTGTCAAGAAGGTCTTGATATTATATATATTTATACAGTATGTTACAAGCATCTTAAAATCCTATCTTAAAACAAATTTATATATATATATATATATATATATATATATTTGGAACAAATACAAATATTCAAATATTGTTTAATATATTAAATTAGTCTTCAGATATTCCAGAAAAGCCATACTTCCTACCAACATAGTCAACACCCCCAGATGAAGCTGGCCATGTTGGTATACTTCTGATTTTTTTCTATTTTTTTTCTTTTGATCTGTAAAATTACTTAAATGTGTGACTTAAATTTTAAAATTCATTTTGTAAATTTTGTTACATGAATTATAATTGATTACATGAAAAAAAAAAACTGGTTATAAGCATATTTTTTTTTTCCTATGGCGGGGACTTGGGTGATCAAGCCTTCGCCACAACAAGGCCGGAAACAGCTACTCATTTATCATTAACCCGTGGGCACCTGTGAACCAAGTCACAGAAGCGAGTAGCATTACCCACGTCACACCACCACAAACCCATTTATAGGGCGAGCCACATTCATCCGTCATCCCAGGAAAGGACAAAAAACATAGAGAGAGAAAGTATATCCATGCCCGAGCCGGTATTCGCACCCAAGCCCTTTCCATCCGTAGACAGGTACGCTAACCACTAGACAGGTTGGGCGGCAAAACTGATTATATGTTCTATACATTTTTGGTATATTTAAATAATCTTATCCAATTAATTTATTGTTTTTATAATTGATCCAAATATTAAACACTCTTCAAATATTTATTTGTGGTAATTCTATTTAAGTTGCTTTTGCTTTAAATATATTACCATACTTATAAATTTTGTATCTATTTATATATTTCGCATTATATTTCTTATTAGGTCTTTTATCTACTATACTTAAATTAGAACTACTTATAACACAACATACTATTTTTAGATAAATTCATATACATGATTTTTCTTTGAAATAAAATTAGGTTTGTGATTAAAAATTTAAAAATATTATCTCATTTATCCATGATAACTATTTTCAATTCATATACAAACCAAATAAGTCTTTAATTTTTTTTTTTTCGTTTATGTATTATATGTATCTTATACACGTATTTTTTATAGAACCGAAGTCTGGATTATGGACTTGCCAGCTTAAGGACTTGATTCTTTCTTTCTGAAGTCATTTTTTTGTTTATTTTAATACATGGCATGGTTTTCAGTTTGTGTGAACTTACTAAACATCATTTGAAAGGTATAAATTGTATGTAAAGCAGTGACTGATAACAACTGAGTATTTTAGGATTTTTTCGCTCTTTTGCGAAGTGTTCGCTTAACTCGCCTTCATATCGGACACACACGTTTTACACACAGACATCTATTTCTAAGTGAATTGATGTGAAACGTGTGACAAACCATTTACTGTTTTTCATATTTTTATTTCATGTCCTAATTTTAGCCTTTACCGTTTTACATTTTTTGAGACAGACTTTTACACTATGTATGATTTAGTGGGGGAGTCACCCAACAGAAACCTTTTTAAAGACAACTGGTTTTATTAATTTTATTTATATAATTTTATATTTGAATTTTGTAAAATTTTCTTTTTTACTCTTATTTTATAATTTATGTTTATTTAAACCTTTATTAAAATGTATACAAATATTTTTAATTTTTTAAAATTTAGATTGGGTTTTGTACAATAATATTCTTAAAAGTTTAATTTTTAGCAAAGCTTTTTCTTTTTGGAGCACAAAACCGAACCTACAAACTTCACACTACAAACCTTCCACTTTGAAATGTCTGCTGAAAAAACTTTTTAACTTCTGTTCGTTAATCATGCCCCAGTATCTATATAAAGGGTTTAATATTCGTCGAAAAAACTTTTTTCAAGTCATGATCTTCTTACTAGTTTCATCAATCTTCTTCATGATGTCTTAAAAGTCTTGGTATTCTTTTAGTTTCTGAAAAGCGTCATTTGAATTTTATCTTCAAAAGTGCCAGATTGCTGTGTGTGAGACAATTTTAATTCTCTAGAATGTGCTCTGCTCAAAAACAAAAGACGCTTTTTCTGACTTCATTGACCCAGTCCCGGACGGGCGGGCTTGGCTTCTCCAAGTGTCATGAGTAACAACAGAATTTACACAATGCACGTAGTAGAATGCGTGGTGTGATATTCAAAACGGAATTTTTTTACTTTAAGAAACTATGGTGCGAAGGATTTTGATAAACAGCTGAAAGCTATTTTAAATCTTTTTTTGAAACATTTTTAGCGTTTTGCTTTGTGGTAAGATTTTTCATTGATAGATGATTAACCTCAAGAGAGGGAATTCGGAAGATTTTCAAGCCCCGACACAGATAAATAAGCAGAAAGTAAAAATACAACACTCTTCTATAACTGTTAAACAGTGCATAAGATTGAACTTTCACTAAAATCCTGTTTCTATCATTAAGCCATGGAGAGTTTGAAGCAGAAAACTTAAAAATTTTCATACTTATTTAAAAACTGATATTAAAAATTTAGCGATCGAAAATACAATTCTTCTAATATTTCTGGACTTATCGCGACCTCGTGGTAAGATGACGTTCTTTGGAGAACATAATTCCTGTAGTCTATCCACCAGCGATTGGTATACCAGATTCCCGGATTTCTTCCTTTGAACTCGTAAATATGACAGACTGTTTTTTGTCCTTCCTGAAATTTAAACACGACGGAGGTTTGAATGGCTTACAATGGCCTTCGACGGTTATGTTATCCCTTATGATGGGTAAAAAAATTCTCAAATACTATGGATCTGGAAAAGATTCATTGATTTTTTTTCCTCAATTTGAATCCTGCTTGAAATTGTCAGGTAAAATTTTAATTCAAAAAAATAATTTTATAGGCATTTAGGAAAATTGTTATTTTAAAACAGGAATATTTAACTCTCTAACAATCTTATTTTGATTTCTTAAAATTTTCCTACCGTCATCCAGTTTGTAGCATCCTTATTTTGTGCATCTACAATCATAGTTATTTCATCATGTATTATCATTACAAAATTATAAATTTTGTATATCGAGTTTTTAGTCTCCCTCAATACACTCTATCACACTAGTCTCCGATTTAACAGTTCTTCGGCTCGATTCCTCTATAGATTTACAGTGATTTGGAATCCACCTTTAGCAATAGGTTCCGAGAATAAATAATGACTTTTGGGCAATAAATCAAACCTAGTTGTAGTCGGTGGGGATTACCAATTATTTAAAATATAAGTTGCGATTAAATGAAATTCTAAACGAATATTTAATTCGTAATAATCGTTCAATGATTATTTTTTCTAATGGCGAGGCCCTAGGTGATTGACCCGTCACCAACAAGGCCAGAAACTGCTACTCATTTAGCGTAACCCTTTGGGCACCTGTGAATCAACTCACGGAGACGCGTAGCATTGCCACGTCACACCACCACAAACCCGTTTATAGGAAGAGCCACATTCCTCCATCATCTTAGAAGAAGAAAGGACAAAGATACAAAGAAAGAGAGAAGGGAAACATCCATGCCCAAACTGGGATTCAAACCCGGGACCAACAGTCAGGAACGTTATTCACTCGCCCATTGGCCGGCATTCAATCAATATTAGCTTGTTGAATTCACACATTTATAACATCAGTTTATGGAAAACTTTTGTGTCATACTTTTCATCATCAGAGAAGTACATTTAGTTTATATTAGTTGTCTTGCGTAACAGTATAAGTAATAAATATTTCTTACACACAATATTGTTGCATCTAATTTTGTCGATTAAAAAGTTTTCTACCTGAAGCAAAAAGCATTTAATAGTATTTATATTTAATATTTCATTTGTATCTTTTTAAAAACGCTATGTGCATTTGTAAAACAAAATTATTAATTGTCTCTTATTTAAAGTGTAAAAAGTTATAAACTCTTAATATTTTATTCTTGTTTTCAGTTTCAATTTATCACAAATATGTTAATGATCGAGGAGTTCATAAGATCTTTTATTTTCTCTTACAATCTGGAGAATTCAAGTTTTACTTGAATTACTTACCCTGTAATAAGGCCGCAGTAGTCTAGAAAGGCTCCATTCTCATGGTTAGAAAGTCAATCCATTGAAATTGAAAATCTGTGTCAGAGTTTGTCATGTAAAAAAAGCTTATGCACGTTTAATATTTCATAGCACCTAAAATAAGATCTCTGGTATTGTGCTGTTTGTGGAGAAAGGTTCCAACTCTGGTGTCACTTGCTCAACTATGGTTCAAACTAAAGAAATTCTTGATTATGTGGTTTCGGCTGCGTGTGTGTGGCAGAAATAGGAAGCTCACTTTTTCAAAATCAAAACTTCACTTTTTCTAAATAGGAAAGTTATAATAAGAGGTCTCTATTGCCTGTTTAGGAAAGGCATCGGAAAGGTAGTGAATTCGAGTCCCGACTTAACCGAAGATTCATTGTGTTCACTAATAGCGACTGGGGCATGTAAAATATGTCACTGTCGCAATTTCCTCCCTTTGGTGTGGTGAATCGTGGAGACCTAGATGAGAGTACATATGTCAACCTCACCACTTGACCTCTGTTTAAAATTACGAGGTGATCCTCTGTGTTTAGCGGCTTTTTAATTTGCTGAACCGTAAATGTATGACACACAAACAAGCTTTATTAATGCATTTATTGAAAAGGTAATTATTAATATGATAATATATAACACAACTGTTAATATACTAATTATTATTATTATAATATAATATGAATTTTCAAAAAAAAAATTCGAATTTCAAATGTTTTATAACTCCAAACCCCAGTTTAAAACAAATCAGAGGAAAATAAATATAAGTGAAAAGTATTTGGTTTGCCAGATTTAATGCAAAAAGCATTTTCTAAATCAAAATTGGCAATCTGTTTAAATGAAAAAAAGGTGAAAGAGATTTAAGGTTGACAAATAAGGGCTTTTTTCAGATCTTGCAGTGAAAATGGAGGAACTAAAGAAATTTATTCAGAGTAAATTTCTTTAGTTCCTCTTTTCTTTTACACCATAATTAACATAGTTTGTTGGACCAGAAGAAACTCCACAGAATCATTTATGTGCTACTGGAGCTAATTTTAAAACAACTCTATTTTTGATTGTTTCAACAAAAGATGGGTCTGATTAACCTTAGTCATCTGACTGCATTGACTGCATTTTATAATTGCATATTTTTTATCTTTTAACTTCATAAATCAAATTAAAAAAAATTTATATTCAGTTATTAAAAACTAGAACAAAAAACAATTTAAATTATTCAAAAACATATTTAAATTAAAATGATTCTATTAAATTTTACAATGTTTAGAAAAAATATTAGATTAAACATGCTTACTAAAGTTTCTTTTAATAAACATAACTTGTACAAAAATTTTAAGTATTCTAGTTTTATGGAAATACATAATTATAAAGAAATATCACTATAAAATTCTTTTTGATTTCAGCTATTTAAAAAAGTAATTTTCAGATATTTTAAATTATAACTAAATAGGAAATTAAACTGTAATAAAATCATATTTAAGATTACGAATAATATCATTCAAATAAATACTCAAAAATATAATATAAATTTTAATGCACAAATATTTTTAAACAGAAATAAAATTTAAACAATATCAAATGAATTTATTTTTCAATTATGAAATAATAAAAATCACAAAGCTAACAAATATTTCATTATTTAACAAAATAGCAATATACAGAAAGTACATTGATAATTATTAAAACATCAATATATACATACAAATTTTATATATTTATATACATTCACATACAATATCAACTTCTATACAACATTGCAAAAACTAAAAAAAGTTTCATCATAATACAAATAATATTGACTAATCAAAAAATATTTATCTTCATATACATAGAGCTGGTTATTTGTATACAATATGAATAAATATATAGCTGCTTATTTCACTGATCATTATAAAATATTGCAACAAGAATTTGTCTTCTTAGCCTAAAAAATTTATTAGAAACATTTTATTAAAATTTACTTTTTAATGGCATTTCAACAATAAACAAATCATAAAACATTATTAAAAGGTATAATAAGAAAGATTAAATAACAAATAACATTTATAATAAGATTCAGAAAATTTTAGTGCATTACATCATTCAGTATTTTTTAATAAAATAATTGAACTCACTCACAAATATATTCACGGCAATTTATTCTTACAAAAATGTGAAAAGATGGAAATATAAATAAAATGCTATTAATATTCATTAACCATATTAATAGCATTCCAAATGCGTCAGGAAAGAATTCTCTTATTCATAAACAGCATTAAATATGATTAAAAAAAATTTGGAGGTGCACTGAATTAATATTTGCTTATTTTATATAAATCAGACATGTTTTTAAGTAAATTCTAATTTTTTCAAAAATAATCTGAATAAAGAATGTTTAATAATATACTTTTGCAACCCCTAATGAAAAATGCTATAAGTTACATGTTCATGTGTGTTACCAACTGATATTGTTAGAATTGATAGAAATATTCATGGTGCAATATTTCTGATATCAGAACACAGAAAAAGTAAATGCAATCAACTGTAAAGAAATCAATGATGTTAAAGAACGGCATTTAGAATTAAGTTCTGAATTCTGCAAGCTTATAAAGAAGGATTAATAAGATAAACGAAACTGATTGTAGAAAATATGATTTAGTTTGGTTTATCATGCAACAATCCCTTTTGGTAAAGAAAAGTTATTTTGGTATAAAATAGAATCAAATTGGACATTAATGCAGTATTTAAAACATATGTCCATATTTAGTATAGATTGCTATCTAATACTAGGTGTGTGTGTGTGTACTCTATACACTCTTTATTTTCTTAAAACAAGCCACAGTAGAGAAATTGTGCAGACGATATCATGATTCCTTCTAAAGTAATCAATGACAGTTTAATTAGTTTTATGTCCATGCAAATAAAATATTATAAGAACATGCAACCAAAATATACATGTTATGCAGTTAAGCATTAAATAATAATTTTGTATTTCAAATTATTCATTATCTTGAGAGAAAGAGAAATATCATTTCCCATCAGCCTTAAAACAAATTTTTATACAAAAGCTGAAATTTTTCACTCTTATTCTTAATGTTGCCTAATTTTCCTAAAAAAATTATTTTTTCAAAAAAAAAAAAAAAAAAAAAAAAAGTTTCTTTAAGGTAGATTTTTGATAAGTAAATGTAAAATTATATATACTTTTGTGAAAATATAATTCTGACAGTTCAGTTTTTTTTATTAGTTAGCAGCATTTTTTGACATTCATCTAAATTGATATCACTGAATATATGATCAAAAAGTACTTAAGTATTCTTAAAAAACATTTTATTTAATTTTTAAAATTTCTATA
>JAPDSC010104498.1:28266-39475 GCA_026290005.1 Latrodectus geometricus | reverse complement strand
TTATCATAAATGGGTTGTAAATGGTTGTCTACTCTATAAATGAGTACCTATGGCGTGTGTGTACTGAGGAAGTCGGACTCTACGCCAAATTACGGTTCAGTTGGAAAAGGGGATCAGTGCACCCTATACTGCCAGCAAAATAACCTATGTTTAGAGTATTTTAAATGTGTGATTTATTCTATAGTACTATAGAGATGTTATAATAAATTAGTTTATTATAATATCTCTATAGTATTATTAGAGCAAACAAGTGCATTAAAATTAAATGCTGCAGCAAAACAAGTTTTGTTTTTATGTTTAGATCATTGATAATTTACAGTTAAAAATTGAAAATCACAATGAAATTGTTATATATTAAAAATTTGCTTCGTTACATAAAGACATGCATTAGTGGTGCATCTTTAGAAATAAATCCACTTGTTAAAATTATGATACCAAATAAAAATAACTTTATTAATATTTTTGCAAATGAATATTTTATAGATGACCTTTTAAGAATTCAACATGTAAATATTTTTTAGCTTCAATAAAACTGGTGAAAATATAATACATATAAGAAATCTTCACATACATCATTCTTCAAATATATAAGACAAGTATCTATTTTCTAATCTGGAAATATATTTCCGTATTTTAAATTTCATAAATGTACTTTAAAAAAATGGTAAATTTAAAATACAAAGTAGCCTCCAAAATTAGTTTGCTTTTGTATGACAGATAAAGCTACCATGCTTTTCTTTTGATTAATAGCCAAATGCAGCTTTTATAAGGTTATCACACAGAACTTTATAGGATACAAGGGTACTTTTTCAACATGATGAATTTTCTTTTTCTTATCTGGAAGCAAAAAATTGTTTTCAGGAAAAAGCTCATAAAAATTTTAAAAATACGATGTTAGTAGGTCATCTTGAAACAAGAGATGTCAAAAATTTCACGAATTTATAATGCAGAGAATGTGTAGAAAAAAGTATGCAAGTTATATGATTAAATTATGAATTTACATTTAATCTCACTTTATGACTTAAGCTACACGTTTACAGATAATATCTAAATTAATATGTTTTTTCTAATAAATTTAAGAATAATATTTCATTTTGAAAAAAATATTTATGTATACTATAATATATACAAATAAATATATGCATGAAATAAATATATTATAATTAAAAAGGACTTGAAATATTTATATATAAAAAATAAAAATGCTCAAGGTAATTATTTTTTATTAGTTTGAGTTATTTAAAATTATTTTGATGTTTATTAAATAAGTAATTATTTATATTTTAGAAGCAAGTTGTAGGTACTTATTTTTTAAGAGGAAAACAAATAACAAAGTTTCTAAAAATTCAATTTCAATCAATATTTATTAAGAAAGTGGATTTCTGCCTCAGACTGGTTATATATTTAAAAAAATGATTTGAATTTTCAAAATTTATTATCATTCAAAAATATTATTATTGAAAAGAAGCAAAACAAAGCATTATAAAATTAATGGAAACAAAACTCCTGAGTCTGAATTTAGGATTATTAAGGACACATTGATGCAATAACATAACAATGTAAATGCAAATAATTAATGGAGAAATTCATATTATGTAATTAACATATAGATTCCTTAACCTTGTGAGTTTCTACACAGAATAAAATACAGTTATATTAAAAATTGAAAGAAGTCTGCTTTGAAATTATTCACATATTTTTTTTATCAAATTAAATATATATTCAACCCATCAAAATATTTGAATTTTAAGGAATTAAAAGATTTTGTCTTAATAGCTCAATTTGTTTGATAAGTAAAAGCAAATATCACATAAATAATATTAGAATTGTTTATCTTTGCCATAGACTTTTGCCCAAACGCATTCACAAATAAATACTAGAAATAACACATAATATCAATTATGCAATAGCTAACATAAAGTATCATCATTTACATGTCTCTATTTTATAACATAAATGTATTACATACCAAATCTTATATTTTCGCCTTATTACACTGTTATAAAGCAAAAAAATAAGACAGTTTTTTTACAATTTATATAATAAATTACATTCATTAATTTTTCAATATTAAATCCTATACCAATTTTTCTCAAGTTAGAAAGTTCACAAATAAAAGTAATAAAATTGTATTTTGAGAATGTATAAATAAGCAGTAATAAAATAAAGTTATTTGAAAGTTTATTAATAAGCAGAGTAATTCTTTTTACTTAGAAACTGAAATCACTATTTTCATTTATATAGCTAATATTTATTCACACATGTTATGTTATTAATTTAAAATATTACTTAAGAGAATTATTTTCTCTTTCATTTCATTCATTTAAATAGTCTACCACTCCCTACTTCTTAATTTATTAATATCACCAATTAAAAGAAAAAATGCTTATAGTTCCTTTTGTTTCCAAGCACGCTATTGCACAAATGCATTTATAATCCTGATAGTACACGAAAAAGGGTCATGATGGAGAAATTATTGTACGGATAGGAAATCTTAGTAACGATGGTGCTCCTGGTTTAGCAAATTGATCTCTATTGCAGAAACACACACACACACATTATTTCATATCATTACATTGTCAGCCGCAGTAGCCTGTGGATTAAGGCGTCAGTCTCACAATCATTGAGATATGTGTTCGATTTCTTAAGATCTAAAGACTGTCGTGTTTACTAATGGCGGCTGGGGCTTGTAAAATATGTATTGATCGCAATGTATTCCATATTTTATTTCCAAATTAATATCTCTGTGGTTGACCGGAGGCAGACCTTGGGTCTTCTCTGGCTTAAAATAAATTAATGTTGAAGATTTAGATAGTGCTGCCATCTATGAGCCAAAAGTAGTACTTCACCATCGTGTAGGAGGGGAGGGTTCTGCTAAAAAAAACGATAACGTTCTTTGTTCTTGGCGACGCCATCCCTCTCGTTGAAGAATGGGCTAATGAAGATTGTTTGGGACTGAGAAAATGAACAATTGTTACGATAATATAGTAATTCTTACTTTCCTGCTTCCAACTTTCATTCTTTCTAATATTTTTATGTGTTTGCTAATATTTTTAAATGACATTTAGAAAGATTTTATTTTAATTCAGTTCATCATATAATATTAGACAAATTTGTTATTATGTATTCTAAGTCCCCAGAGAAAAAATCTTAAAAGTCTAATTAGCATTCTGTTATTTCATGAGATAAAACTTCTTTCTGGATAATTTAATCACAATATTTTCAACTGAACGTGAGTCTAGTTTATCTTTATTAAATTGTGATTCTCTGATCGAGTACCCACTGTTGGCATGTAAACTTTATTAATTTTTGATTTTCACCAATGATAAAAGGGACATTTCCCTTTCTTTCAGAGTTTTATCATTTCTCAGCTGGTGTCCAATGAAGTAATCGAGTAATGACAAAGTAATACCATGCCAACATAGATTTGTGTGAGCATTATTCAAATTACTTATCCACGAAAATGAGTATTCTTCAAACTTTTATTCATAAGGTTAAATTACTCTGGATGTACATTTTTAATTTTAAATATAAAATCTGTTTACAACTTCTATTTACATATAATTATGAATCAAGAAATCATTCTAATTTCAACTTTTAAATTTAGGAATAAGAATTTCAGATCACACTCACACATGCTATTGAATTCAAATAATGATGACTGTTAAGTTATTTTTCTTATTACAAAATATAAATACATTTCTTATAATAATATTATTTTTTACTGAAATGCCAGTATTTTATATCGCCGACAATTAACTTTAAATTAAATTACAATTTCAATTAAGTAATGCTTCAAAAAATATAAGCAGCTTACATATTTACATAAATAAGACTAATTATAATTGGCACATGCAAGCAGAATTACTGATAAGTTTAAAAACTCTTAAGAGAAATAATTATATTTGATTACTGAGGTGGTTATATATTGAGGATAATATTAAGAACTGATATATACTTTTAAAACTTTTATTTTCCCAGACAACTTAAAAAGTGGGTTTTTGTAATAAAGTTCACAGTCAATTTTCAATAAATGTTTTTTGATTGAATGTTTTTTATTATATATTTATTAAAATTCTAATTAAAATGGAATGTAAAGGTTTTAAAAACTTTATAATCTTTCTGACATAAACGTAATAATGTATACAAAATATTTATTAATTTTATATTTGATAATTTTATTAATAATTATAAGAATATGCATAAAAACTAAGCTAAATTCAGCGACATAATAGCCTAAATAATGGCCAAACATAAAGTCTAAAATATGATTTTAAATAAGTTTAGACATTCTAACTTAATTTCAATCATCTTGAAAATGTTTCTAATTAAGTTACTGACATAAAAATATTAAAAGTTGAAATATTTTAACAAGAAATTTTATAATTATGATTGAACAGTAGCAAAATAAATTGTTATATACATGTAATGCATTTTGTTATACAACATGCATAATAAATATTTTGAAATGATTTGATTGTGTTCTATAAATTAAAAAATTATAATAAATTTAAATCACTCTTAACAAAAATGAAATTAAATTCCAATGAAAATAGCCTAGTATAAAGCAGTAATCAAATATTTGAATTGAATTTTATTTTTATTTTCTACATTTTGGAAATATATTCGTAATATATGAATTTTGGAATAGAGTGATATTTTTACAGAAACAGCACTGGGTGCTTAGAATAATATTTATGCAATTCGAATACTGAATGAATTTGAATATTTATAAACATAGTAGCGTAAGAATCAGAATTGAAAGACTTTGAGAAATTTGTCACTTATTACGTTTTTAAAATTCACTAATCATAAAAAAAAGACTTTTTATCTCCGAATTCTCATTTATGTTTCTTGCTTTTCTAAATTTATTTTTGTATTTAATTTTTTTATGTTTTATTGATTTATTTTTATGTTTATGTATTTTATGCCAATGATTTTTATTTATGTTTTACAAATAATTTTATTTTCATGTTTTGGAGAAAAATAAGATACATATTTCAAAGTTGTATTTATCTCATAAAATAATATCCAAAGATTAATTCAAATTTAGAAACTTAAAAAATGAAATATAATGTATACTATAAGGGTAACATTTTGTTAAAAAAATTAACAATAGGATGGTGGTAATAACAATATAAATAATGCTTATAAATCCTGTCTGAAATATAATATTATTAAAGAAACTCACAATTTGTGTTCCTTATCTAAACTAAATGTTCATGCTTAATTGATAATGCAGTTGCAAAGATAGAAATAAATAAAAAGAAATTCAGAACACAAAGAATAAAGACAGAAGCTTTTATACAGAAATAAGTAAAATAAGTTTCAAAATAATGGTAAATGTTATATATTAATTTCTATATTAAGTATATTTCCATGGATGCCATCAATAATTTTTTTAAATAAAAATCTGGAGATATTTATAAAATATCAATGAAATTATAATTTCTTAAAATGATTCACCAAGTGCCCAGAATTTTAATTAGAAGCTGAAACTTTAAAAAATAAGCTAAATAAAATATGTAACATCTATTTTTAAATTATGGAACTCAATATTAATAAAATATTTATTTTTAGCTTGAAATTTCATAAATTAAAAAGAATGTTCTTTAAAAAATAATTTTATTTTTATTATTTTTCATATAACATATGGGATTAAAAAACTATACTATGAAGAATTTCTGAAAATGGGACATATAATAATGTTTGAAGAACATGTAGTTTATCTTTAATTTATACTTTGTAAACAAATTCAAATATTGATATACAGTTTATATTATTTCTAAACTAATGTTCTAAATATAAAAATGGGTGCATCATAGTTCAATTTTATTTTCATTATCTTAGGAAGAGGAAATTTATATTACTTAAAAAAATAACCTGAAAGAAAAGAAAGGGATTTCACCTATACATAGAAACATTATTTAAAGATCTAGAATATATACAGAATATATACATACACAATAATTTATTTAAATTCAATAGCAGGTTTTGTAAGTGGCATTATAGAAACAAATTATTGAAATATTGGTTTTTAATTCTTACACACAGTTTATTTTTTTAATATACAAAATACAAAACATTTTTTAATGCTCTTTTAAACATATTAAATAAATTACATTTAAAATCGATTTGCTTATCTGAAATCATTACATCTTCAGGCATTCTGTGAAGAAACAATTTTCCGAAATATTGTTAATGGAAATATCAGAATCGATGACGTTAGGTTATGAAAAATGAAATATTGTTTAGTTTATGTAATAGTTTCAAATGTTAGTTTAAATATTCTTTAAAAAATATTCGTTTTTAAATTATATTCCTTTTTAAAATATTAGTGTAACTTTATGCATATAATAATTGGAAAGTATTATTATCTGATATCAATTAAGTGTTATATAACTTTATCTATATGATAAAATAATTTAAAGTTCCTGGTTGTAGTAAATAATACATAATTTCTGGATTTCTGAAACTTAAAAGTATTTTCGAAGAATTTGAGCAGTAATTATCGATTTTTTTCACAATAATTTACAAAAAAATATTGATATAAATTTGAAAGGATATATATGAAACAGCCACCTTATATATATATATAATGAAAAAAAATTTTGGAATACACAATTAATAATTTGTATTCTACATGGAAATTCATATAAACAATATGAAATTATGCATTATGTTGCATAAATTATATTTTTATGTGAACAGTTTTGTATGGTTCAGAAATTCCTTTATAGTATGCTTTTTATGAGCATACTGGTTTAATGTACTTTATTCTGTAAAATTCGGTATTCCAAATATGTTATTTAGAGTCAGAGGAACTATGAATGGTAAAATTGAACATCATTACCAAATTAAGTTTTTTCACCTTGTATGATGAAAAGTGTTTATAATAACATTTAAAAAATCTATTTATGATTTTACTTTTGATTCCAATAATTCAAAATAAGTTAATTTCGTAGGATATCAGATTGTAGTGCTTATGATTCTGTGATTTTACTCATGTAAATATAAATTATTTAAGAGATAACTATGCTGCTGATTAGAATTTTATCGTTAGATATATTTCTTTAAATTTTAGTATAAATATGCATATTCTGTTTGAATTTCACTCCCATAATAAATTGAGAAAAATATCATAATTATTAATTTTTGCATATAAGTACCTAGAAGTAATTTGTCTCATATATATAACGCGATCTTTGTTTAAGTAATGTTTCATATAATGAGATGCTTCATAAAGGACACTTTATGAAAGATTGATAAATATTTATAAAACTTTTTTGGAGTAATAAAGGGGGAAAATGTTGTAAGTTTACTTTTTAAGTAAAATATTGCATGATTTCTTGAAAAAGAATAATGGTTAAAAAACCAAGAAAAATTAGAATCAAAAGAAGTTTTATTACAAGTTGTATAATAAAAATAAGGCTTTCTTACTCAAAACCTGTCTCGATCGTGTTTTTGTGCTGGACAGGAATTCATTTTACTTGAATAATGGTTAAGAAAATATTCTCCACATAAACATACTTCATAAGTAGAGATTTATTTAATATTTCCTACAATTCATTTTGTGTAATTTGATTTTTATTTTATAGGCATAAAAGTTTTATTAACGTTTTGAATATCACATGTTTGGTAACATATTTAAATTCTTTCGAAACCTATAAAAATAATATAAAACAAAAACTACATTAGTTTTAACTTGTTAAGGTTAAAACAAATGTCTTGGTTAACTACTTACTTAACAAAGACATATATGTAAAATAATTATATTAAACTATTCGACTTTATAAAACTGATGATTCCTTCCACTCAAAGTTTATGTTCTTTAATTCATCAAATAATCATTTGTAACCAGTATAATTCATAAAAATATGAATAATTAATTTATAATTCTAAAATGCAAAAATTAACATGGCCTTACCACTGAAAAAGATTAATTATAATTCTTGCTTTTTGATTAATACATGCCCAATATTATTAGATAAATATCATGTATTTTTTTTCTACTCAAAAGGTGGTTAATGTTTTTATTCTTTCTTTAAGTATATTTTTCTGAGTATTACTGAATTCTGATGGGAGCAGTGGGGAATATTTGAAGTCTGTAAATTGACGAGGAAGAAAGAATTCTAAAAAAACAATAGAATTGGAGCTTATTTTCATCTTTAAATAATTAATGGAAAAGGAAATTTATCCTCAGGTTTGTGTCAAATAAAGCTTACCAGAAGGCATATTACAGCAATAAATGTTCACTGAAGAGAACCAAAATCTTTAAGAAACTGAAATGCTTATAATATCGTTGCTGAATGCTAATAACATCTCAGTTTAATGAGTAACAAGACATATCGCGAGCTATTTGCCCACGTACAAAGTTACTGCTTTATTTCTCTGCATATTTTACTATACGTTTCTTACTAAACCCATTTAGATCCTTTCCTTGTTTGATTACTGATTGAACACTAGAATATCCTGTGTATTTTTTAGTATGGCACTATATTTTTAAAAGATGCAGCTGTGAAAAGAGAATTTCCCAATTTTAAAGTTAGTTAAGGTAGAGTTAGGCAATTTTAAAGTTCGTGAAAATATTTTAAAAATCTATAAATTTAAAGGCATTAATCTTTTTAAATTATTTATTTGTTGTGTTTATTTCCCACATACTAGTTTTAATATAATTTTTCATTTCATTTCACAAAAAAAAAAAAACCATATTCATATTCTTAAAAAATTTTGGATTTTGAAATGATAATTTTGCTCTTATTTCACGCATTTGTGGTTAAATGCTGCAAAATAAATCATTAATAGAAATTTCTGAAAATTTTAAATCTCCCAAAATGTATATATATATATATATATATATATATATATATATATATATACTCATTTATATTATATTATCATTTATATCATATATATTGGCACACTGGTGCCTAACGGGTAGCAGCGATAAATATTTAAGGGCTTCCATCCTTTCTGTGGCGAATGATTAGTCTTCTAAAGGCTGCAGTAAGCAAAAAAAAAATACTTAAGTAGAGAAAAAAATGATTATTTGTTTCTTCTTAATTTAATAATTTATCTTCGATATGTTAAAGGTATAAATTGCCATAAAATATCCACCTTAACGAAAATAGACAAATTCGAATATTGAAAATTTGTAAGATGGAGGAAATGAGCTATTACATACAAATGATTTTCTTTTTACTGTAATCATGTAAAATATTTATAACTAAAAATATAATAAGTATTAATAACAAAAGACAGTTTAGATGATTTTCTTTTCCAAAATGATATTTACACTTTGTTTTCTGGAAGAATACATTTACAAATGGTACAATTTTCGTAAAGAAAAGTTCTTATCTTTTGTGTATAATATACATATAGAAAAATTTCTTTGCTTTTTGATGTTGCCATATTATTGATGCCAAATTTTGGATTACCTAAATTGCAATTTTCACAACCATATCAAATTCCAATTAAAAAATGTAAAATGTATATCTTAAATAAAATTGATGCAAGAATGAGCATTTCTCTTTGAAAATATTGAATATTCATGAAATACTAATTTATTTGCTATTTATAAATTAACGAATAAATAAATACTGAAGAATTACATATAGATTTCAGCATTAAGAAAAGTTTCAATTACACTAAAAATTTAAATATTTTCTACAGTTTATAAATGTATAAAATATAGTTATCTAATTAATTTTTATAAATCACAGATTATCATTTTCGTTGTTAAAAGTGAAACATAAAGAAAAATTTTTATTTAGAAAATAAATAGGATAAAATGAAAAAGTTATATTTAACGTATGAAAAATAAATAAAACTTGTAATCTTTATTTATAATTCTATATGGACTTTGCTGTAATTAATGAATTTCAGGACAACACAAACAATTCTTAAAAATTCATATATTCATGTTTCTCTAAAACGAGTTTTCTGTTACTTTGTATCTATCTTATCAAATATATTTCTTACGACAAAATAAATTTTTAAGCAAAAACATAAAGTACAAATTTTTTTTTTTAATTTTGTAATTTATGTGGTGAGATTGACTGCAAAAAGAGAACAAAAGTTTTGCATATCTTTTGAGAAATGAAATAAAATGAACTAAAGTATTCTAAGAGAATTAAAATTATTCACATTTAAAACAGCTTTTAGTTCAAGTATTATAAAGTATTGTGAAAAATTCAATTAAAAATGTTTATTCGTGTACTATCTAAAAAAATAATAGAAATTGCGCATTAAATTGAAAATATTATCAAATACAGACAAATGTGACGCATTGATTTCAAATGTAAATATTCCAATTGAATGTTTTTAAACAAGTTAATTGCTTTCAAAATAATTATTGTAATGGGTACAAAATTAAAATCAAAGAATGAAATTTACTCTAATTAGTCTTTTTAATTTAATAAACAATGCTAAAATTACATTTGCACATAATGTGCTTTTAATATTAGTTTTAAAAATTCCAATAAATAAAATTGTAAATACATTCGTAAATATAGCGGCAAAATGGAGTTTATTTTTACTTGCTGGGTTAAAAAATATTTAAAAATAAATTAATCTTAAAGGATTAAAATTGACTCATAAATAAATTGAGTCTGAATCTGAGTGAATCTAAAACAATAAAAATCGAATATTTTTTTAAATTTAAAGGCAAAAAATGATTGCAGTAAGATTCTTGAATTAATTAAACAAATTTCATATTCTGTATGTGCTGAAAATCATTGATTTTTTTAAGTTTTACTTTCAATTTAAATTTAACAATATTTACTGGTGAACAATTTTGACGTATAAATACGTACTTTAATCTCACTTCTTCAAAGATTCCTCCCTTTAAATACCTGAGGAAAAACTAAGTTCTTAAAAAGCTTTTTAAACGTGTATAAATCAGCATTGCTTATTCAGTTTTCAATCTTTAGAAATATTGAAGTAAATTATTTTTTTTAGATATTTCTCTGTGCTATATTGTGTTTTATCTTCCCTTGAGACAGCAATTTTCTTTTTGTCTTATGAAACAAAATGGTAACTAAAATCTTTCATAATCTGAAAAAAAGTTTTAGATTCACATGTTCCAGTTTGTAGAAATATTATATGTCAGCTTTCAAATTTAAATATTTCTGATTCTTTATGCAAATGTTGTAAAAATATTAGTGAAAAATAAACACTGATTATTTTTCACATCTAAAAATATTTTTGT
>JAPDSC010104498.1:0-25266 GCA_026290005.1 Latrodectus geometricus | reverse complement strand
TTGGAAATATTTTATATAAAATTTAATGTAAAATACATTTAAATTTTCAATATATATACAATGTTATTTTTTTAAATATTTATTTAATATTTTTGTAACAATATACATGCATATTTTGGATTTATATTTCATTCAAATTAATATCAATTTTAGTTTTTTTGAGAAATGTTAAAATAATTGCTCTGTTTTAGGATATTTGCCTTTCAATTTTTTTATTATTTTATAAATGTACTTACTTTTGTAAGACTCGTAGTATGCATCTTTGTATACGAGGAATTTTGTTTGAATTTCTTTAATAAAAAAATTGAAGAAGTTTTTGTTGAATTGAATAATAAAATATTTCAATAGATTTATTTTATTTGTAATTCAATAGATTTCAACAGAAATTTTTAACTCAAAGAATTAATTTTTAGTTTTGTCTGAAATAATTTGAGTTATTTTTAATTCAAAAATACTAGTCTAAAAACAGCAAAATTTCACATTTTCATTTAATTTATTTTAATGTTTAGGAATATGTTTTAGATTTCAAAATTCTACAATGCTTGAAAATAATCTACAATATAACTTTACGAAATCAGTGCATTATTTACCAAATAAAGAAACACTCTAAAAAGGCATTAGAATTTCAACTTTATAAAATTTCATGGGAATTATTTTTAATACAATAATTTTTCTTTTTGTGAAATTTCTTAAAACTGGAATTTTTATTATTTATTTTTGTAGAATTGCATACAAATTAATTTTTTTAAGAGATTGTAGAAGGATTTTAAATAACGAAATTAAAATTTTGGAATAAAATATATTAAATGTGCATCAAATCATGTTCTTAAGCTTTCTTACTTATTTAATGAAATGTTTCACTTGACTTTTTCTATTTTATCAGCATAAACGTCTTTAAAGATGAAAAAATATCATCTTCATAATATTAAAAGTAAAAATATGTATTTTACTTAAAAATAATTTACTTAAAATTAATAAAAATTGTATTTTTTCTGCAAGATGATCTTAAATACAATGAAGAACCAGATATATTTCATGTTCAAAAATAAGAATTATTTAAGAAAAGTATAAGTATTAGAGAATCAGAATTTCGTTTATTACAGAAAAGATTCTTTTGTCTTAATACTATTTTTTGGAAAGAAAAATTGGCCGTAATTTTTAATAAAGAATAATCACAATTTTATTTCTTTCTTTAATTACTAAGCCAACATGTTTCAATTATTAATCCCTAAGAAATAATTTTATATATGTATGAAATATTATGACTGAAAAGGTAACTCTTCTAAATTTCAAGTTATACAATAAAATTTATGCTTTTGTTTAAAATAACATTTGAATATTTTTGAAAATGTTATATGAATATGTTACAAAACAAAATTTTAATTAATGATAAAACATCTTCTTTTTCAAATCAAACAAATTTTAATTTGCTAATAAAAATAATAAAACTGTTTTACTGAGCTGAAATTTGATATTGAATTGAATTGAAATTTTCTCTTTTCAAACAATATTAATCTTTCTATGAATGTTTACTTTATTAATTGAAACAATAAATTGAATATTTTTAACATAGTCAATAATTTTCTTAAATCCTTAACTTTTTAGAATAATTTTTAATGGAATTTCGTAAATATTATGTTAAATAAAATTAAAAAAAATATTAATTTTAGTTTTATATCACTGATAAATTTAATTAAAAATCATAATTTTCTTTAATATCCGTATTTTTTATTAGCAAAATCATAGTCCCAATTTAAGCCAATCAAATTCTAACTTTGTCTATCATTTTTATTTTGAATATCTAATGTCTAAAGCTGTGAATTGATCTTACAATTTATTATTAAACTTTGTATTTATTGAACACTTAATTAGTAATTACTTTTAGAAGCTTCAATTCTTAGTTATTGAATAAATTTAAAAAATAATAATCTGTTTAAATTTTCACTTATATTCTATTATTGAAGATATCTATTTGTTCCTGTATACGTACAATTTTAATTCGCATATTTACTTAAAAACAAACTTCATATTATTTTTAAAAAATGTATAAACTTAATATTTTCTTAAATTTTTTAAATACAGCAAAAAGTGTTATAAATTATGAGAAGTAAGTTTCTGAAATAGTTTAAAATTTTTATGCCATGAAATAATTTAGACTAAGGCTTATCAACTTTTAAAATACATTATTTATATATTTTTATATTTTTTATTTAGTTAGTTATACCATGAAATGATACCAATATTATATATAATTATTTCTCTACATCTTTTATGAAAATATAGTATTCTTATTTTTGTTGCATAAAAATTTATTATATTTTTATAACGATTCTTGCAATAAAATTCATAATTTTATATCAAGAGGTGTTTAATCATAAATAAAAGATTTTCCATTCAATTAAAGAATCAAATGTATAACAAAACAGTCTTTCAGTTAACTAATTTTAAACTATACCAAGAATTATTACATTTTTTTGAGAAAAAATAGTAATTATATTGTAACTGTAATTAAGTTATCGAGATTTATTAAAATCAAATAAATTGAATAAATTTATAATATGGTAATGAATATTAATTACATTTCATTCTGAAAAAGTATCAAAAATGTAATTTAAATTAGATTGTTAATTTAGATAGTGTTGATATAGTTAAAAAATGCGAAAAAATATTAAAATAGAGTTGAAATTGAAATACAGAAGTATCAATTACAAATAAATTTCTTTAAATTGCATAGTTTATTGGATTTATATTTCCATAAGAGTTTACATTTGTAACTTTCTCCATGTTGATAAAAAATTAATGATTATAATTAACAGCAATTTTTAATTTTACATTTAATATATTTTATAATTTTGAAAATTTATTAAGGCAAACATTTATTTATGTTAAATATTTAAATAAAAATCATTATGTCATTTATTAATAAGAAAGAAGCAATTTTAAAATTGTATAAAAGACAATATTCTGCGTTTTTGTAAATTTTTGATATTGAATAAAAATGAGGATTCAAATTTTTTATTTTATTAAACAATGTTTTGAAAATTATTAGCAAAGTAACCACTTTTTATAAGATAGATAACAAAGTAACAATAAACGTTCAAATGAAGCTAAATTTATTCCCTTTGGTCTGTAAAAAAATATGCAATTAATAAATTTATTAACATTTTGCCTAAAGCTTATTTGATAATACTTTGGGAATCTACTTTTAAAATAAATTTATCAAATGCTTAATAAATGTTTTTTTTATTTTTAGGCAGACATCGATGTAATAAAGTAGAATAAGCATTTAAATGATGCTGTGAACATCTTTTTTTTTATCACAAATAGAATAATCTTATTTTTAGGTTAATTTATCAAGACATTTAGAAAGGGTTAAAAAATTTAAATAAAAGAAAATGCCGCCTCGAAGAATATTTTTTCTTATTACGTACATATGATGATTTTACAGAATTTTATAGCAAAATGAAAGCGTAAAAGCATTTATTATGCTCTGATTGACAAATTAAAATTTAAAAACTTCAGTTAAGAATTACAGTTTCAATGAATTATTTGTAGATATATTATATTTTTGTTTAATGTTAAAAGATGAAAGTCACTGTCTAATTTTTTTATATAACATGAATAGATGGAAGTAAATTCAAAATCTCATTTTTTAGAATAAATTAGTTTGTTCATTTCATGTATTTATGAAAAATTATAAACTTTATTCACTTTAATGTTAACTTTAATTTTTAAAATCTGCTTAAAACTTTAAGCGTTATTTTAATATTTTGCAAATAATAAAACAAAAATACTTTTCTCTAAAACAAATTCTTTTCATTATTTTATAAAAGAATTCATACATTACTCAAGTATAATTTTTAAATACTTTATATATTATTTCAGCGCTTCATTTCAAATATGTCATAAAATATATTTTTCTGGGTTGAATGTTTTTTTCTTTGTTCAGAAAATATAAATTATATGCATTATATTTCTGCTATCTAAAATCAAAACACGTGCAGCAAAAATTGAAACAAGCTACTTTTAGTAAAACTATGAACAGAGATACTAATAAAAAAGATAAAATGCTGAGAACAATAAATCATATTATGCAATACTGTTATTCAAGTTATCAAATTAAAAGAAAAATCGTATTTACAAATTTTAATAACATTATAACTTATTAATTAATTCAAATACCCAGGAAAACAGTCACTTTGTATCTTAATTGAATTTTCAGATAGACGTACAATTGTTAAGAAACTGCTTACAGATCTTAATTTTATATTCTTATTATAAATAATATCTATAAAATTGACTGATGTTTTATACATTTATGAAATATTTAATGGTATAATCTAAATTTATTAGAAATATAGCTTGATCATTTTATAGTTAAGTAAATATATTCAGTAAAGTTGGTTTGAATAAATGATATAAATAAATAATTGTCAATTAAGTATATTAATATTTTATGGTTTTATTATTATTTTACTTATCAATCTTTTCTAAAATCTGTTAAGCAACGTGCAAAGATATGTATGGAGACATGAACTCGTTGATACTGAGGAAACTTCTACTGCATTGAAAGATTGAGGTGCGTGAAATGAAAAATTCATTAATTTTTAATATTATGTAAAGAGAGTGAATTTAAAAGAAATATAAAATAAAGAATTTATAGCTTTAACAGCCCTTCTCAAAAAAAGCTGAAACATCCTTTAAATATTTCGAGGAAAATTTTGATAATATTTATAAGACAGGAATTTCTGTTTCCCTTTTTATTTTATATAACCTTCTTATTTTTATTCTGTTAGTATTGATTCTGTTTTTCTCATTATTTTAAGTTTCTTTTTAAATTTTTTGTAATAAAGTTTGGCATGATGAACGAGAAATTAAAAGACATAATTGTTTTTTGACTTAACGGTTCATAATAATATTTATGCTCATACAATTTAAAGGAAAATAGATTGCCTTTAATTTTCAAGAATTTTCTTTATTTTTCATGGCTTCAAAATCCGCTTATTGCAATTTGTATTTTGCTGTAAAATAGAAAATACGGATTTTTTTTTCACCAAAGTTTGCTATAAATTTTAGATTTAAATAATTTTAGATTTAAAATACGTATTCTATATAAAAACAAACTTTTAAAATATTAAGAAATAAAATTCATCATTAAAAGTATTTTTCAATAAATAAAAAGCACTTCTTTAATATTTATAAAAAAATTAAAAATTTTTGAAAAATAGAAAAATTATGTTTTCTAATTTATACTTACATAATATGTACATTAAAAATTATTAGTATTTCACATTTTCAAATGAAATGAATATATTTAAATTGATAGCTAGCAAATGATTCAATACAGGTTTTCCATAGGAAATTAGAATTCTGGTAACCAAGCAGAAAACAAAATAAGCATCTAATGAAAATTGAAGCTTTAAGCAGAACTTACAAACATTCTGTATTGGATATTTTCTGAAAAAATTAAAGTTTTCTATAATTTAAATTACTTGATTATGCAGTTAAAATTTCAGTCGAGGCTTATATCTTTAGACTCGATTTTATTGCTTTTTTCATGTATTTTTAGACATGAAAACCATTGCTTGTTTTTCAGTACTTATTTTAAGATTTCCTCTAATTTAACCATTAAATAAAACATGGTACTTTCACAAACTTTCTAGGTATCAGAGTATTGCTAATGTTTACTTATTTAAAATTTAATGTAAAATGTTTCTATAAAACTATGTTGTTTTACAACAATTACTTTTATAAAATAATTTTATAAAAAAATAAAATTTAGAAATATTAAATTTTGACAGCAAATATTTTAAAATTTCATCATCTTCTCATCAGAACTGAACTACAATTATTCTTTATTATTGAAAAGTTATTTTGCAATCTGTTTATGAAGAAATCTCCGACAGTTTTGTCAACAAATTCATGCATTTTAAACCAAGATAGTTATGTTTATATAAGAATCTATTATATATATCATTTACATATATTCACAATATAGTAAACATCTCCTAATACATTTAAACAAAGTAAATAAAAAATGTAAATGTTGTTTCTACAAATGAACATACTTTAACATAATAGGCTATGAAATTCACGTAATTATAATTTATCAAAGAATGTTTTAAACTTTTTCATATATTATGCCAGGAGCTACTAAAATTTGAACAAAAAGTGGTAATTTGGTTGTATAACATTAAAAATTTTCTATTATTATATAGAATAAATTTTTCTAAAATTTAGGATTAAAAAATATTTTAGGTGCTGAATGCCAATTTAAAGAAATATAAGAAAAATCTTATTCTGCAAGTTAATAAGAAATACTTCATTTCAAAAAATAAATTGTTTTAATTATTATAACCACATAATTTCATATCATATTAAAATATTTTAATTTAATTATTTTTGAGACATTGTATAAAAAGGGGAAAATAACATAAAAGCATATCTGATTTTGAAGTATTTTATTTGCATTATTTTCCTGCTTTACATTATGATTTAATAAAATTTTACTGCACACAAAACTAAAGAAATGCATGTTTTTGTAACTTTTCAATACAAAAAGTCCTAGTTTTTTTATTTGTTATAACTGTACTAATCATTTTAGTCGAGTTAAAAATAACCCATTAGATATAGGAATTAGAGAATATTTGCTGTATCACTTTTGAATGTATTCAAATTATATTTTTTTCTTTTTAACTTTTCTTTATTTGTATTTAAATAAAATTTAGAAAAATAAGGAGAATTTGCTTAAATCCTTTGCAAACGACAGTATCAAGATAAAAAAGAAACATTAAAAGTTCTTTCATCGCTGTAGTGCTTTTTTGCATTTTTTCAGCGGTTATTTAAATTGGAGGAAATGTACTTAATGTCTTCGTTTTCAATTTCTTAAGAGCTTTTATCCAAAAAAATGAAGTGTTATCTGCTGGAAATGTGAGAGGGTGATAACGCATAGAATATATTATCTTTCTTGAGTTTGACGTTTGATATTTATAATGCTAGTTAAGAATGTTACATGTTCTCTTCAAGTCGACTCATTTTAATTTTTTTTAATATTTGCTTTAAATTCAACATTTACATTTAATACACATAAATAACCACGTTGCTGCCAACACACAACGCGATTATTTTTAATTTTATCATAATTTTTTATGAAACAATATTTTCAAAAGGAAAACTAAAGAATTAAATGAAGAATTGATCCAATTAAATAGTGAAATAAATAAATTTTATATTTATCAAAAATATTTCTTTACAGTTTATAAACATCGTTTCTTTAATAAATTAAACTGCCTCAATGAATCGAAAAAATACTATAAACCATAAAATAAAATTTCTTTTAGCATTATATATAAGTAATTCATTAATGTATACAATGTTATATATAATACAAGTTATAATCTTTGACACAGCATAAAAGATGGTCTAACACCAAAAGGGAGTTATCAAACATCTCATGATTAATACTTCTGGGGATGTTTGGACCAAGTTCTGGGTCTTCTCTGTCTTCCTATATCTAAATTGGGAGTCCAGGTGGTACTACCATCTGTGAACCAAAGTCAGTCTTTTCAAAAAACGGAAAACGCACTTTATGACTTCATTCGCTCAGTCCCTGACTCCCGAGATTCTCTTCGCCGGGTGTTATGAGTAACAACAACCATAATTTGAATTTTTGGAAGGCAATCAATAAAAACTAGGTCGTATTTAGGTATATCAAGGGTGGAAAGGCGGAAAACTAAGCATCATACCCGATCAAGGTACATGCAGAAGCAAAATTTATATTGCCTGTTGTTCAACAGCTGCAGGAATAATGTTTAAAATTTTTTACTTAGAAACTGCTATTCTACTCTTGAGCTGTGATAAGTCCATTACTAATATTACTCTAACCATCTCACAGTAAAAAAAATGTAACAAATAAGCAGACACATTTTTATTTCCTAAAACTACACTATTAAGGATTCGGATAAACATTCACAAATATAGAAACATATACTTCAATTCAACTTATTTTTTCTCACATTTATTTATATATTCTTATATGAATAAGTGTGATAACAAAAAAGGAATCAAATTGGAATTTGCTTAACAGTAAGATGTAACTATAATTTACTTATGATATTTATACATTTAAATAACTTTTACAATTTCTCGGTATGAGGACTTTGTTAAAAAGATATATTGAAGTTTCTGTGAATAAATAGTTCAAGCAATAACGCGTTTGACATTAACTCAAATTTTTTGTGCAGTTTATTTATATAATTTATTTTTAATTAAATAATTTTTTTCTTTTATCCAAATATTTTCGATGATATGAAATAAAAATGTGAAATATACAAATAAATATGAAATTTTGTTGAGATTTATTTTACTTTTAAACTGAAATAGTAAGGAATTCTTTTTGGCTTATATGCCTTTCTTTTTATTAATATTCTTAAAGTGATCATCTATTTATATCTGCATCTAAAATTGTACCTAATTTTTTAAAGATTTAATAAATATTTTGGTTCTAAATTTTTACAATATCCTAACTATTTGCATCATCGTCTTGGATTTATTCATCTGATGATAATTAAATGACAATAGATTGAATATCTAAAACCTCAAAAACAATTAAAAATATTGTTTTTATAAAGAATGCAAAATATGATTGAAGCTTAATATTTAAAGGATATTGTTTATTAAAAATGAAAATTATTATTTTAAAAAATATTACATATATATCAACAATTCTTTTACAAGCCTCACATTGAAAAAAATATATAATTCGTAAAATAAAAAAAAAAATTAAAAAAAATCCCGTTTTGCAAAATTTTCGTAATTTTTATTCAAATAGGAAAAGATAACGGGTATACCATGAATTTACAAAATAAGAAATAATAAGTCTGAAACATGATTTGCTTTCTTTATTACATGAAAATCAACAATATATTTCTTTATAAAAATATGTAGAGTCAGAAAATAGAAAAGAAAGAGATTTAAGCATCATTATTTAATGCAGATGTATAGTGATTTACTTAAAATCATCTAGAGAGAGAGAGAGAGAGAGACCAGTTTTCACAAAAATGCAATAAAAAACAAATTATTGGAATATTGAATATGCCATTTTAATGTTTCTTTTTTGCTTTCAAAATATTATCTAAAATCCTTAACAAAATAGGATGCATATTAAGTTTCGAACAAATCTGTTTATCCAAAATCAATGCTTAATGTTATTTGGTCCTACAAGTTTCTAAAACTAATAAGAAAAAAATCTGAAAATTGATTAAATGCATCAAAGTATACCATGAAAATACATAAAATTTATGTAACTTTTTTATATTTTAAATTAATATAATTAATTTTTTAAGGTATTCAATTAATTATGTATTGTTTTTATTTTAAGTTCTTTAAATTAATCTGCGTTATCTTGACAGTATTTAATAATCCTTATCTGTAAACAAGGAATTATAAGAAAAACTAATTGAAATTTGTTAAACTTTTATCTAAATTACCATTTCGTTTTTTTAAAAATAATTTGATTATAAAGGTTAATTTTTAACACGACACTTACATGCTATTATTTATAAAATTTTATTCCGTCTCTTTTAGCCCTTAATTATTTGAAATTTTGTTTGCCTGTCAACAAAATAAACTTCACTGTTAAGATACTACTTTTCTTTAACATTTTTCAGTGAATGTAAAAGTTAAAATTACTTAAGTGAATGATAATAGTGCATTTATTTAAAAATCCAGTGTGAATTGAAAAATAATTTTATCTTTCAAAGATTTTGTAAATATATACAAGTAATGAAAATTTAGCACTGGTTTCAGCATTTCTCATTAAATAAGTTTCTTTTGCGAGGCTAATATTGTATTAAATAAATGTGTATAGTCAAAACAAATATATTTTTTGCCTTATCAGAATCACTATTTTTTGTAAACCAAATAATGATTTTAAGAATGTTTCTTAATATATTATCAATAAAAATTTTTTTAACACGAAGTACTGTTCAAATCAACAAAATTGGCTAGATGTGGGAGTTATTATAAACATGATGTATTTTGCGTAAAATATTAAAGCAATGTAATGAAAACAAGCATTTTTATAAATTTCGAAGTAAACAAGGATTTATAACGATGACTTGAAATATTGGGAAGTAAATTAGATATTTTCATTAATTACTAAAATTAATCTAATAACAACATTCTAAGATATCTAAAATGAAAAACTGATTTTGGGTTTATATTTTTATGTGAATGTTTAGTCATTATCACCTCAGTATTGCAAAAAATGTTTAAAATAGGTTTTTTTCGATTGCCACAGTTATAGGAGCTGAATTTAACTGTTTAATATTCAGAGATGAAATTGTGATCCCTTTCTGAAAATAGGTGACATAGGAATTCATGTGATGAGGACTTGAAATAAATAATTTTTAAGTGCAGAATATTACAGGTATAATATTTTGTTTAACAGTTCAAAATGCTATCCATTAGCTGAACAGAATGTTTATAAAGCTTTAATTCTGGCTAAAAATCAGACGATACTTAAGCAAATAATTTTCATTGAAAATTTATTTCTAGATATTCAATTAGATTAGATATTCTCTTATATAAAATACCTCATACAAAAATTAATCATCAATAATTTGGGCCAGTATTTATATATTGATTATGCAATAAATGTGTATAAATTTTTTCATTCCAATTATTTCTCTAATTTTTATTTTTTTTTAAATAACTCCTAAGTTAAACTCATTATTTGATTTCGAATTATTTTTTTTTAAATAATTCTTTTTCGAATTTGAAATAATTACATTGGTTGCATATCCGTTATTTAACTTTGATGTGATTCTATATACTGCTATAAAAATATAAATATTAATGTCAGATTATGTTCCTAATAACAGTATATGATAAAAATGTAATAATTTGCAGGTTGTGTGCAGGTTGTCTTAATTAAAAATGTAAACATAATTTACATTTACAATTTAATCAATACAGTTTGAATAATTAAGGAATTGAATGTTATTGCTAATGAAAGAAAATTTAATAATTTTTATTTCAATGTATCAAAAGTTTTATGTATGCAATTTAATATTTTTCAAAGTATATAATTGTTACAGGTGAGAAATCAAATCATGAATTCCCCTCTGCACTATATTGGTTTAATTTTTAAAAAGAGGTGGAGTGCACCTAAACGAAGTTGAATTATGTTGCAATTCATGGTCGGAAAAACTTTTCTAGCGCAGTTGTGAAAATATTGATCCCAAGAAAGAATGAAGGAGAAAAAAAATGGGAATTCCAGTTTATTATTCTTTAAACAGCAAAAAAACTAAGGAAAAATAATATAGGAGACAACAATCATTTATTCGAAATTACCATCCGATTGAGACTCGTGACTCGTATCTCAAGCATACTGAAGATATAATGGTTGCAAAATATACTGGTAGTGTACTTGAGAGTCTCAGCAACTACCAAATTAGGTGCTATAAAATCTTCAGCATTCTCAACAGGAATTAGGTGCATCAATGTATTGACATACTGACAGTAATCAACTGAAAATAACTCTGGAGATAGTGCGGACCATTAGATTTGATGTTGCAATACTGTTTAGACATATATTAATGACATATTTAACTGAGCCAAGAAACACATTTACTGAAAATCTTTCCTGTGCTTCTCTAGTTCATGTTGCATGTGGTCCATTGCCTTAGGACGTATCCTGTAATTCAGCTAAGCAAGCCCAAGGTAGTGAGTGAGAGAGTGACCACTTTCTCCCTCACTGGGTTGAGGAAGTGTCCACATTAATTTGTGACGTTTAAAATGTCTTCGTTGGAGTGGGGTGAATTTGTAAAGAGAGTGTCAGCTTAGGAATAACCTCGTCATATGACCATGGTTCAAAACTACAAAAAATTGGATGGTAAACAAGTATTCCAAATCTATTAACCTTATAGTAAAGTCTGGAGAACCCCAGCACACAGCTATGTATATATCATTCTATCGGCAAGTGATATAAGCCTTTACCGCCATTGAGGAAGTAGTAAATATATATAAATATGTAATTATAATTTTTTGAACTGATATACTATTTTAGAATAGAAAAGTAAATTTTTTTTTTAATTTTATGGAGAAGTTTTTTTTTAAAAATTAAAACATCTAATTATCTTATCTAATTAAATTGCACATAAGCGTTCATGAAATCAAATCAGCATTTTTGCAAAATTAATCAGGAAGCTGCAAGACCAAAATCACCCCAAAAGAGCCATGTAAAATATGTATACGCTTGATAGATAAATTTCAAAACGTTTACTACTAACTCATTTTAATTCAATTATTTCAACTGCACACTTATTAACAAAATTTCTTTAGGAGAACTTATATTGAGTTTATAAATATCTGTTATGAATACGAATTCGTATATCATTCAAAATAAAATTTTACGTTATCACTTATATTAGAATTAAAAATTTATTTTTCAGTGTCATAATTCGTATTTTATTCTTAAAAAAACTTATTTTTAATAAATTTTTTGAAGTTAAGCTCGTATTATTTAAAATATATTAAGAAGAAAGCGATATTTTTGCAGTATTCTTTATAAATAATTTAACTAATCAAAAATTCTATTTCTGAAATATGTTAACTATAATACTGTAAGAATATTTCTTCTATATATTATTCAATATAAAGTACTGAATAATATATTATGAATATAAAATATGACTATCCTGTACTGTATATATATTGTATATATAAATAAATATGAGCTATCCTCACAGAAATATCTCTTCCAAGCTATGTTTTAGAAGATTCTGTTTTTTTTCCTTTTTTGCATGTATATTTATTATCATGGGCACTCAGAGCTTGTTTAGGTTTCAAAGCTTCCGATACATGACTATCGATTACATTATTATTATTTCATTGATTTATAAGTGTACACTTTGCAGGAGTATCAGAATTATAAGTACGTATTTTTAACTAATTCCATAGTAGGAATTCCATTTTGGTGAGATCAGAGTATTGAAAATTTAATTATTACCATCGAATTCGAAACATTTGTTATAATGTGTTTTTTTATTGGATGCAGTTAGATAGTGCTTAGACATTTTGGAAATACAGATTTTGGAGATTTAGGATGGTAAATCATGGGACGGAAACACGAGTATTATCTTTGGTTACTATACTTTGTTCCTCTTACCATTCTATACTTTGTGTTTGTTATTTTTTTGAGTATCATATTAAGCATTTCAAAGCTGTGTTATTTCTGTAAGTTATATTTTGTGTTTATTTGAGTGTTTTTAACTTGAAGTCCAAAAATAAACCAAAAATAAATCAGTAAGTTATTTTAAGACAATTAGTCATTTTACTAAGATTTAAGGTGGACACTTTAAACTTATAAAACTGATTTATATGTGTTCAAGAAATGCTTGAATTGAGTTCAGCAAAGCATTAAATATAAGTAGGTTAATATTTTATGTAACAGTCTTAAAGAAGCGGTTTTGCTCAAGAATGTATATAAAATATTGTAATGTATATAAAAACATACAATTTTCTTCTGTAAAGTATATATGGTTATTTTTCTTAACAATTAAAGGTCACATAAGATATTTAGCACTCAATGTTTTTAACACTTCCTGTACATAGATTATTAAAATATACTAAAATATATTAAAAATTATATATTATTTAATATTTATATAATTTTTTCGAAATGTTTTTCATAAATCAGTATATTTTTTTTCAATATTATATTTTTTTTCTCTATATATATGTATATTCTTAAGCAAATATTATATTCTTAAGCATCTATTTGTCCTTTCCGGTAACTAACTGAAACATATGTACTTGCACGAAGCTAAATTACAGCATAAATATCTCTCTGTCTAACTAAAACAAGCATTTAACTTGCAGCGTTTATTTCCGGAGAGCGTATCTTATTATTAGCCGTTTGTTTATCGGTTTTAGGATATATACAGATACACTGAAGTATTTAGCTTATTCATTATGGGTGAAAAATCATTGACTGCAAAATATTTAATGAAAAATATTATCTTATACAGAACTTTTTCAGTATTTACTGCAAAATAGGTTGAACAGTTCAAAGATATTAATGCTTCCATGTCTCTCATGTGAGGGTACATAGCTTTAAGAAATGTAAAAATTGCCTTTTTTGTTTTAAATATATTGAGTTCATTTAAAATTAATTAAAAATAATTTCATTTTTATTTCTAATATCAGTATTTATGTAATAAATATTATCAAAATAATTTAATAATATTGAAATATTGACATATTATTTTAAATACGTATACAAATTTGAGATAGAACTTGAAATCACATAAAACAATTATATAACCGATTTATATAAGTAATAGAATACTAAATTATTTTAACAATAACATAAATCTTATACTGATATACATTTAGAAATAATACTTTTGTATAAATAAACAACTGTTTAGTAAGTATGATTATCATTTCATAAAGGCCCAATGTAAACATTTATAATGAAATATTTACATAAATTACAGCTATATAGAAAAATAAATAAATTTGCTAAAGTTTAACGCATAAATATTCAAATGTCTGAAAATCAATGTAATATAATTCTGCAGACAAATATTTGTATTTACTTTAAGTTCCAAGCTTCCGAATTACATTTTTAAAATATGACATGCAGTTGAATTAATTAACAAAATATTTATCTTAGATTAATCTTAATTTAGGTTTAGGGAAAAAGGATAAAAATGACATCGATTGCATTTTTGATTTGATTGATTACTTGAATTAGTCATTAAAAAATAAATATTCCATCTTATACAAAAATAGTTCCATATACGCTTAAGTAATAAAAAATTCATTCTTTGAGGGTACATATTTCATAAGTAAATCCTTTTGATTATTTATATCAGACATTTATTTGCGACAGATTTTTATTATTAATTTAATATTGTATAATAATTTTGTAAATCATTTTATTGATTTTGTTTTCATTACATTATAAAACAAAAAAATATGCAAACATATCATTCTTTTTACTTAAACATGTAGGTACATAATTCAATAAAAAATTTGACTAAAAAAATTTGAGTAACATGTGTGTTACAAGAATTTGCATTATATCTAGAATTTATTAGCTTATCATATTTTATGTTAACATTAAGTAAGCACATTTTTATCATATTTTCCCGATTTAATTGACATACAGAAGTTTCCAAAGATTATCAATATATAAAAAAACACTTTAATAAATCAGAAAAAAAGATTAATATAATTAATACAAAAGAGAGTAAAGCACATATTTAAAATTATTTTTCAGTAATAAAAGATCCTACATTGCATAAGATTCTTTCAAATGATAAAAAATTCCAATCTCGTTCTTTTTGTAATTACAAATGTGATATCAGTGAACAATAAATAATAATTAAATAGTTACATTAATCAACTTCTCTGTTGAAAATGATATTTGGTCAAATTTAAAATATCAATTTCATAAACTCATATTAATATAATGCACTGTATGTCAATATATAAAAATGAATGTCATTTTATGTCAATTTATAAAAGTTAATTGTTATTTAATATCAATTTACAAAAATGAATTGAAATTTTATGTAACAAATAACTATGAGTGCTATTTTTTTTATAGGAAAACGGTTTTTATGTTTACTTCAAAATGCGAATACATTTGATTAAAGAAATCAATGATTTGACAACAATGGAAAGAAAATTTATTTATAAATTTATCATTATCATGATTAATATATTTGCAGTCGATTTAACAACTATGTTTTTTTACTGAGTCCCATTTTACCACGTTTTGTAATAAAACCACATTAATTTTTACCACTTTTTATTTCCCAGTAATGTTTTATATTGTGCTTTTAGATTACTCTTATTCTTAAAAAGTGAAATCTTAATTTATATTTTCTTTATTTTTATATTATAAATATACTTTAATAAATATTAGATAATTCAAAAAATATTTTATTGAATTTTTTAACATATGTACACTTCATGATCAATGACATAAATTTTATCAGTTGATTTGTTGATTATATTATGAATTATATTTACATCTAATATTATGAACTATCAATTTTAAACTTAAAATTATGTAATATTTCGAAGATGTTCTATATGGATTCATAACTATATATGTCAGAATTAAATAGGACTTTCAAAGATTGATATGTTGATACAACAGAAAAATAATCTTTAGCATAAATATTTTATCAAATAGAACTTCAAATTTCTGTAAACATTTAGAATGGTTTGATGAGAGGTTGAAGCAAACTATATTTCTTACTTTATCGTTCTGATTTTAGTTAAAATCAATTCGAATATAAATAAAATATGTATAATAAGGAAAAGTATTATCAGCTTTTTCATGTGACAAACAAAATTACCAAAAAACGAAATGCATAAAGAAAATTTTTTTCCCCCGTACATTTTTTTTATCTAATTTTATACATTATTTTCTTAAAAGTTGCTGTAAAAATAGATACGGAACTTTAAAGTATATTTTTTTCGAAATGAAATGACAATAGATAAAGGAAAGGGAGAACATAAGCTATAAAAATTTCAATGTTAGCAGTCATCTTGCATTTCCACTTCCATTTCATTTTTTTTTTCATTTTTTTTATGACAAAAAGATTAAGAAAGCAAACAAACGAATGTTCCTAATAAAATATTCAGAAATTTCTCCGCAAGTTATTTCCAACTGTATTACTTATAGACTGTTTTTTTTGTGGAAATTCTAAAATGGGCAATTTTAATGAAGGAAAAGATAAAAGTTGTTGATTTAAATATTTTAGGTGCATACAAGCTATATTTTTCTTTGAGTATAAATGATTTTCGACAAATGATAAAACTAAAATAAATTTCTGAAAATTAAAATGCATAGTGTTAAATAAATGATTTCTTTTTGATATTTTTTTAACTTCTGGTTGTTCTGTAGTATTTTATTATTTCATTAGATTTGATATGATTTCTTAACTATTTTTCATTCTGAAATTATTCATCAGCTATTTTATTAAAATAAAAAATAAGCGTTTAAGTATAATACATTTTTGTCAACCTTATAATGAAAATGGCTAAAATCATTTCAATTAAAATTAATTATAAATTGTTTATAAATATTTCGTATTCTCCTAAATAATTAAACATTTTTTTAATTATTAATATATTTAACATTAAAATAAATTCTAATGTTCATACAATACAAAATAGGAATATAAAATATTGCGCTTAAGGAAACAGACATTTCTGTTTGCTCCAAATATATTAATATTGTTCATGAATGGAAAAAGTTATAATTAACAACATTACAGTAAATAAATCAATAGGATGAATTAAATTTTATATTTAAGAAATATGCTTAATTTGTTCATATGCAGAATAAAATAGAACAGTCTTTTTATATTAAATGAATTTTCGAGATATACTAAGGTAGTAAATCCAAGAAATAGAATACTAAAAGTAATATTTTATGATTATGGAAACATTTTTCTGAAATTTTGCGAGATATTTTTTAAGTAAACAGACGAAATATCTAAATAATTAACAAACAAATTTATAGAATCTAAATTAGCTTGATTTATCTAGGCCATTTAAAACAAGTCTATTTGGTGTAAAGTAAGCTTCTAATTTACAATACAAATATCAGGATATTACCTAACAAAAGTATTATTTACTCAGTTCAAATAAAGTATTAATTGGTGGTAAAAAATGTAATCAAGTAGAACAAATGCAGATGGAATTAGTAAGTTTATGGATATCATATCTTATGTGTGTTTAAACATAAATTTGTTTTTCTTTTGAAATTTGATCCAAAAACAAATAAATTTGAGAAATCAAATAACTTTTAATTAAATTTATGAGATTAAATAATTAAATGGTGTTGACAAAGTATTAATATCATTTTAATTACTTTAATTCCGATAACAAATAATCATCTAATCAAATGCATTTCTAATTTAACGTAGAATATTTATAATCCTAGTTTATTCCCCTTATTTATTATTCATCTGAAATATAAATTTTCATATGTGTAAATAAATTATCTCCCTTGTAAAATTAAAATTAATTTTTGATGTTAAACAAAACAATCTTTTAAAGAAGATCAAGAGAAAAATGTTCGTTTATGAAGCTATTTACAAGAATAACATATTATTCCTTGTTATGAAGTTCTTTTTAACTACCCAGATTGAAATTTTCATCTCACATCAAATGTAATAAGTTGTATGAAAGTGAGTGAAGGAAAAAAATTGAATTATATATAACTGATTTCACAGCGTTATTATAAATTGTAGGGTTTAAAAAAATGGACGGCATATAAGGGAAATTCTAAAATGTTGCCAACTTTGAATCTCAAAATACAAACTGGTGGAAATAGAATATATTTTTTACCAGTATCACATTAATATATCGATAAACGTTTCACAGTTACTTGATAGAATTTCTGAAAAGTATATTCTACAGAAATGTACATTAATACACTTAGAACATCAAAAATTATAAAAAATTAATTTATTAATTATATATTTATGTATTACATATTTTTAATAATTTGCTATTAAGATATTTCATTAAAAAGTTTTTTTGGATTGCACATCGTGGGTAAATTCTTATGAAGTTGGTCACCAAAAATAAGTTGAATACTTGCACTTAAATAGAAGTTATATCCCAAGGGAAATTTACACCATTTTTGTACTTCAAATCGATAAAATTTGATGCTAAGTAAACTACGTTTTATATTTTCTATGAAGAATCCCTTGAATTTTTTTTACAATTATGAACTATGAAACAAATATGAAACTTATAGTTAAAAGCTTTTTAAGTTGAACAAAAATGTCAAATAAAATTAAGAATCGACATTTAAAAAATAATAATTTCCGAATGTTTCATTTACGCAGAAATTTTTTGGTAAAATGTAGCTTATTAATTCAAAATTAATAAACAATAAAAATAATAAAAATAATTTAAGAGACAAATTGACTGGATGGGAAATTTGTAGAATATTTTTAAGGCAAGAATTAAAATTCATTTACTTTAACATTAATAACATTAAAAATACCATGAAAATGTGCTATAAATTAGGATACGTTTTAAGAATAATCCTAATTTATTTATACTTTCTTATTAAAGAAAATGCTTAAGAAATCAAATTTTAGGTGCATATTTTTATTAAGTTTTAAACTATGTGAATTTGTATACAGAAAAGTAACAATAAGGTTCATTCATTTGCAATACGTTTCCTGCATTTTATTACTGTTTCCGGAATAGCTGCTATATATGAGAACATAAATTTACTTCAAAATTTTTAACTACAGTCAAATCTAGAGACAAACAACTGAGTTTACAACTTCTTATGTATGCCTCACCACATCATATATATATATATATATATATATATATATATATATATATATATATAAATAGTAAAATTTTGTGTTAGTTAATTAAGTGTTAGCCTTTCAATCAAATCCATTTTTATTGATAAGAATTTTATAAATGGTACCGCTTAGGAAAACTTCCTTACATCACTGTACTATTAATAATTTTAACCATTAATCTTTAAAGACATTGTTTTTTAAAATTTTATAAGACACATTTATGAGCGCTAAGAAGGAATATTTTCCTAAATTAGAGAGAGAGTACATTAAAGTTAACAGTACTTTCTGGTAATTATTAGTGGTAATTATTAGGAGAACGTCAATAGAGTTTTTACTTCATCAATGAAGTTAACCTAGAATGAATTATTTATACATGAACTAATATATTATTATTACATTAAAACATTATTTCTAAAAAATGTGAAAGTTTCAGGGTAGGTTTTGTAGATCTGAATGCTAGTTGAAAAGAAATTTCTTCTGACACTTTTTATCGTCAGACATTTAATATGATACACATGATATATATAACATATGTTTTAAAATAAATACAATAATCATAAGTTTATTTCTATTTTTATATGGTAGTCACTTTCATTTTGTCTCTTAATTTAACGTCATTCGATGACATAAACTCAAAATGTTAATGTTTTTGTATTTTTTATTTAAAGACACCTTTCTTAAATGTGTAGTCTTATTACTTTGTATTTGATAAAATTTGAAATAATCATTTCCTGCTTTCAAACTTGACTTTAAATGAATTTTACAAAACTGAAATCTCGATTCGAAAAATATTTCTATCTACGTAGCAAAAAAAAAAAAATAAATAAATAAAAAAAAATAAAAAAAAATAAAAAATAAAAATAAAAAAAACGTTTAATCTAGAATGTTTAATTCTATGCCAACAATTGAAATAAAAGTAATTGATTTTTGTACTAGATTTTATGTCAAAACATGTTTTATTTTTTTATTTTTTGACTGTGTACTTTTAAATACGTCGCGCAAAAATTCAAAATATTTTATTCTCTGCAAATAATAACGCTTTTCCTTATGTAAGGATTAGAGTTTGAAACTTTTTACTATATTTCAAAATAGATAAAATAATGTTTGCTTTTAAAGTATATAAGTAAAATATATAGACTATGTAAACTTATTCCTTTACGTCTATTTCATATATTTAATTAAATTGCCCTTATATTTTTCAGACCCGAAATTATAAAAATAATTTTGCTAAATTAGCTTCTGCTGAAAATGCAAATATTGTTATTTGTATAACCGATTTTCAACATAATTTTTTCAATGCAAAGGAATGTTTTAATGAAATATTAATTTTTGTGCATAAAATTAAAAAGCAGTTTTACATATTTTACTTTTTGAACAAATTTTGAAGCAAAAGTTTAATTTTAAACTATTAGGAAAAGTCATCACATTATTTGGAAAGAATTATCTACATCTCTACTTAATAAACAAACTAAATGAATATAGAATCTTAACCATTTCTCAACCTAATGATTTTCAAAGATTTATTTATGTTTAAAAAATATTCATTATTTATTCATTATGAATGCATTCTTTACTCAATCGAATTTAAGGCTAGTAATATGTACACGCATTTATATCAATTAGTTAAATTGCAATTTTACTGATGAAGAATTCCGTTATTCTCTTTGATGGAGATCATAGAAAACGATAATATTTGAATTTAATTCCAATTTGACTTCCTCGAAAGGAATTGCAATAGTCAATGAGAAGAATTAAAATTAATGAAGCAACTTTGACAAGTTAAGTGCTCTGATATTTAATGAAAGTAAAGCCTAACAGAGAGAAATACTTAACATCAGAAATCACGTAACTTTCTTTTAAGATTCAGCAATTATTCCAGTTTTCCGTTATTTTTGTTTACGCGTTTAGGGTTATTTACATGTACGTAATTAAAACATAAACTCAGGTAGTTGTTCTAGTTTATATGCTCTTCTTATTTGTTTATTTACGACTTTTGAAAATGCATTGCCTCCTTCATTCAATTAACTACTTACCATATGTTAATAATTATTTCATTGTAAAATTTTCCTTAATTAATATGACATATTGCAACAAATTATAATTTATTTGACTAACACATGTTTTTATCACTATATACTATACATTTAAAATTATTTTACTCAAATTGGGGAAAAATATTTTGTAGAAATAAATAGGAAAAATAAAAGAATATACAAACGATAAAGGATTATACTAAGAGGTCTAATTCTTGTGCATAATGAATAAAATCATAAACTCTGCTTTAACAATTGAAAGAAATGATGTCAATAGGAAAATTATTATTAAAAATTATATAATTTCAAAGAAATTATAACAACTATTCACTCAATACTTTATATATTTTTTAAAATAAATTGAATTTAAAAATAAAACTTAAAATGAATGAAACTGTGATATCCTAAAGAGAAATGCTTGTGAAATTCAGAAAGACATCCCCAAATCTCTACAAATTAACTTCACATGGGTAAAGTTCAACTATGGAATTGAGGATAGTGAAAAGGTAGACCAAATCATGACAGAGGAACCCTCTTTTAATGTACCAATAACTCTCCTCCCATCACCTATATTTTTTAATTAAAAACGCACATAAAAATTGGATTCTGGAATCCTGGCAAGGTTAAAGAAATAGACAAATAAAACTTTGAGATACAGCTGAAAAAGAAATATGCATCTTAATTGGAGCAGAAATGAAACACTGTGCATCACAATCCAAGGATCCTTTCCTGTATATTGAAGACGTTTTAAAATCCATCCAGCAGTGATAGAATCGGTGAATATTAAAGAGGTTTGATGCACTATCTAACGGTATGCACACTTAACAAGATATAAAAATTCAAATTAAACAAGCTGTTAAACTTCGTAATCCCCCGCTAGCAGTTGGCTTCCGAACTTAAATAGAAAACATAATAAATAATTATTCTGTGAGATAATTTATTCCTATTATTCTCCAAAAACAAAATGGAAATTCAATATCTTGTATTTAGCATGTGTATATATAGTTCACTTGTTTAGTCCTGTATTATTTTTATTTTTCCTATTTCAAGCTTTTGTAAAATTTTTTGTTGATTACTATCTGCTTTTCTTTAGCAAATTGATATTTTAAAACAAATAGTATTCCAGCAATTATTGAAACATCCGTAAAAATACCAAGAGCTATCTAAAGAAGAGTTTTGTGGGTCTTTTTTAACAACTTACTCAAAAGACTTCACATTTAAGGGTTCTAATTTGTTCAATTACAGGTGAAATTTATAATAAATATTCAAGTTATCGAGTCTTGTACTAATTAAAGCAAACAAATCTGTCACGTTGGTCATGAATATATGTGAAAACAGTTAATAAGAAATAAATAATAAATAATAATAGTTAATAAGAAACAATTTTAAATCTTTTTACAGGCTTGAAAAAAATTTATTTGCCGTAAAAATTAAAAAGGATAATTCTTATTTAAAATTAATGTAAATTTATAAAATGTGCATTTAATTTTATTACATATAAATCGGGGCTATCCGATTTAAATGCAAATATACTAAAAAAAAAAAAAAATTAAATATTAGCTATGCAAGATCATGAAAAAGTAGTTTATTAAACATTTTTGATTTAGATTTTAATTATTGATCAGTTTACTGGTAATATGATTTATTTGAAAATATAATTGTTATAATAATTATTATTGACATTATTCTGAGCCTTTATTGAACTTACCTATTTTTTTTATTATAATACGGCAGAGAGAATATTTGTGAAAAGACATTTAATGTCCAATAAACTCAATATTATTAAAATCTAATGATTTGTCATACCTTTTTCAATGTTTCATTTTTTGACATCATTTCTATATTTGAAAAAAAGAAAATATATTCCCTGCTTTAAATTAGAAAATCATTTATTTATATTAAATTGCTTTCATAATAATTAATTAACATTGATAGATACTGTTTGATTAATATGATTAAGCAATATTGTTTCATTGGAAAATTTTATTGATTTCACAACAAAATTGAAAATGATAAATAAAATCAAGAAGCAAAAGTAATGGAATATTTTTAACTGAAAACATGTCAAAATTGTATTGCTTCTTAAAATAATTTTTCTTTGATAAGAAACTATTATTTATTTGTGAAATTAACAATGTTTCATTTGACTTCAATTTTTCCAAATTTTGAATTTGTTTATTTTTAAATAGTAACAATTGTGATGTTTAAAAAAAATTGGAAACATTTAAAGAAAAAGACAAGATATATTAATTCAAAATTGAAATATTAATGAAGATGTTATACACGTAATAAAAAAGATAATAAATGAATTAAAATTCATATATAACAAACAAAAACAATTAATCCTTACCATAAATTAAAAAAGTAAAAATATTTATTTTTGATTTTTCAAAACCCCAATTAAATTGTTTGATATTGTTAAAATATGAAACAAAACTCGAAACTGCAATTTAAAAAAACATATATGCTTGTATGAATATTAGAAAAATTACTTACAATGTAATTGCTTAAAAATATAATACTTGAATTATTTGTATAATATTCTTTCATACATAATATCATGAAACAAAAATTTCTTTTATAAATAAATTAAATAAGATGAAGACTACTTCGATTATTATCTAATTTCATAAATTCAAGTTAGCAAATCTACCTTAATATGTTTTAGGGAAATTAAGAAACAAAATATCTTAAAAAATGTAGTAACTCCTTAAAATAAATGTCCTAATTATAAAAGGAACTTCATTTAATACTTTAAAATCTCATTAAATTGTCATGACTATCATTAATCATATTTTTTTATAAATGTTGATTACAAATCTTATATTCACCATATGCTTTCATTTCAATAAATTGTTCTCCATTCGTTGCATATGTTACATTTTTATAAAACATTGTAATACTAGAAAAGAAATAAGATCTTTTTAAAATCAATTTGGTGGAGTATGAAAATTTTATCTCTAATGGGAGATAAAGTTTTCATTGGAGCAATATTTTTTCTAACGTTTAATAATATAATAAAGAAATATAAGTGCAGAAATATTTTAATCTATCTTAATTTATTTTTTAAAGTGAATACATAATTATTTCAAATTAATAATTATATTTTGCATTAGTATTTATCAAATAAAATTTATTTATTTTTTTAAAATTACATATATATTTAATATATTTTATCAATTAATAAATGTCTAGTATTTAAATAATTAAATTAATTCTGTGCTAGAATTAAATTTAAATATTTTGTTGAGGTAAACGTATTCCTTTAAATTTGATTAATACAATTAATAATTATACACCTCGCACATTAAATTTCCTAATGTTATGACATAACAATAATTCATTACTTTCAGGATATAATTGATAAATCTAATTAGAGTAATGATGAATGTAATATAATTAAGAGTTTCAAGGAGCCAAATTTCTCAAGAGTTGATTTAATATTCTGAATTATCAGCTCAATCAACTCATTATAATTAATTACTTATTCTACTCGGAATATTAATTATAAAGTTTGTTTGAAAAATATTTAATTCGGTAGATGATACTTTAAATAGAGTTAAAAAGTTTCCTTACATATAATGAAATTAATATTTCACTTTGTTTTCATATTTTTTAATAAATATTAATCTTATTATTGGTAATTGGATTAAGAATTAAGAAATAATGCTATGACCTTCAAAAATTAAATATGTACAACACGGTTTACAGTTAATATCTTATATTTGTTTTAGAAATTGATGATCTTATTTTTTTAATTCTATTTATGTATAGTTACGTTTCTTAGCCAGCATGTTTTAAAGTAAATTTTATAAGATAATTCTTATTACATATAGGAAATAGAAATCATCTAAACAATTTTT
>JAPDSC010104495.1:0-11647 GCA_026290005.1 Latrodectus geometricus | reverse complement strand
ATATATATATATATATATATATATATATATATATATATATATATATAATGTAAGCATTCTTTATGAATTTGCATTGTTTTTAAAAAAATATGCTACTCTTTGAGCAAAATAAGCTTAAATGCATAGGATTTTAATCCTGTAACACCCTAAACTATTTCTTATAACAGTGTCTACCTATCATGATAATGTTATCATAATCTCTTGCAAAAGATTTTAATTTTTAACTACAACATCAGAACTTTTCAGTCATCTTAATGGATTACTCTTTCTCGCTGACAATTTTATGATTCTAATTTTTTGCTTGTTAACATTTACAAGTTCCAATATCTGAAGAGTTAAAATATAATATTACAAAAGTCAACTGAAATTATATAAATTTAGAAAATAAAGGAAATTTTTAAGCTTTAATTCTTCAGTTTAACAGCGATTGTTTATTTATCATGCTACAGTAACTTTATGTATATAAGTTGTGTACATATTACAGTGTGATCTATATAATGTATGTGTGCCAAAGCTGCCTTTAATGAACTTGACAAATCTTCAGTTAAATTAGAGGCACAGCTTCTCTTTTTTGAAGCTTGCACCACAAAAACCAACCAACCAATTAGTTAAACCAGAATACAAACTCAATGCCTTCTGATAATGAAAATGATTCTCTAACCAATCAGGTCATAAAGGTTCATGTTTATTTTATGTAATGTTTACTTTGTATTTATCAATGAATCGTAACAGTGATAGACAACACTTCTAAGTGATTTGTATTAACAACATATTAATCTAGCTCTATAATTAATTAAAATTATGTATCACTGCATTGAATATCAATTTCGGAATAGCATAAAAATATTTTTAACTAACTGCCATATAAATGATAATATGACAAAGAATTAATGTTATAAGTGCTTAGGCCAATCAAGTAATTTTTAATAGTTAAAATGTTTTCACTTGCAGTTTTATTTATTGCACATTTTATTTTCAGTTTTTTCCCAAAATGATATATTGATGAATGAGACAAGCGACTTTATGCAATATTATTTTATTTAATTATTATTTTAATATAATCTTATATTTATTTTTTAATTAAATTTAAGTATATGTGTAAAAGAATTAGAACAATTATTTTGGTTATTTAGTTCTTTATAAAAAAATAAAATTTTCTTTTTCTCTTTTTGCTATAAAATTTTTTGTAGCGTTTAGCATCCCATGTTAGAACAAAGGGTGATTTGGATGGAAATGGCCCACCACCTTGGATTCCATTTGGGAAACCTATAGCCACCAAGTCCACAAAAGGAAGTTAGTATTCCTAAATTAATTATTTAATAGTTTAGTTTAAATTTTGCTTCATATTGTTGCACTGAAAAGAATCAAATAATGGTTTTATAATAGTAAAAGGGAATATATGCAGTTTTGGCAATTTATATTAATTTATTTTAATCAAAATAGAATTTTTTTTCACTATATTGAGAAAATTGTGTTATAAAATTTCCATATACTTAAATAAATTAGCAGCTTAAATAATGGAATAAAATATTATAAAACAGATTATTAAAAAAATTTTGAAATTAAGAATAAAATCATTCATTAGTAAATGCAAACTATATAATATTAAAATTGGCTCAGCATACTTTTTTAATTATTAAAATTTTTTTCCTTTGACTTTAAAATTTCAAATGTGTTGAAATACTTTTATTGATAGATTATGTATATATATATATTTCATAAATCATTCTGTAAAATAAGGGGAAAATTTTTTAATCAGAAATTATCATTTAATTTCTTTAATTAATTTTATTTCACAGCAACATACATCATAATATGTTCATAAATATTTATTCAGCATATAATTTTTTGTTCTAAAAAGTTTGTATATTAAATTAAAATGAAAGTTGATTAATGATATTATTTTTATATAAATATTGACAATTTTCAAATATTTATGGAAAAAATATGCTCATAAGATAGAACAAGTCTTATGTGGTAATATTTGTACCATCAAATACATAATATCATGTTTAATTATACATTAAAAGCATTTGAATAAATGAATAAAAAGTGCATAATAAGCAATTTTGATTCTTACATTTTGAGTAAAATCAAATAAATTCAAAAGTTTAATGTTATTTATGTAAATGATGTTCTTTTAGATTTGAAATTGCACTTGATTTAATAATTTTTATAAAATAAAAAAAAGTGATTTTTTTTAAAAAAAATTAAAATATAGTAAGCAATCATTTTAAAATGTGTTAATGATATCCAATTTAAAATAGTTTTTCTAAAATTTAATTCATTGCTCCAAAGTTTGATTATTGTATAATAAGGCTAAATTAAGTAAATTGCTCTAAAAATATATGAAATAAGACAAAAAAATTTCTCTCTGTTTAAAATGGTTTTAATTAAATTTTCAAAGAGAAATTTTAACAAATTTTATGTAAAGTATATACTGTCTGAACATATTTTTAATTAATTAATTGTATAAAACATTGTTCTTTTTTAAGTTGCAAAGTTATTGCCTTTGTTTATATAAAATAAAAGGAATAAATAAAATTAACATTTCGAAAATTACAAGAATTTCTGGAAAACTTATTTTTTTATACTTAAACGCTTACACACGCATAACGATTGGATCTATTGCTTAAAAATATATATAGAAAGAAAAATTAAGATTAGCTAGTATAATTTATGTTATTGTGTATGTAAAAGTACTTTATTTTTAAGTTTTGACACCCAGTTAAATTTAAAATTGTAAACATCATACTTCGTATGGAACAATGCTATCTTTAAAAAAAAAAATGTTTTTTAATTTTATTTTATAAGTTAAATATTTATTCCTTACATTCTTCCCTAAATTTTTCATAATTTTTTTTTTAATTTTATTGTTATTTCTAAGTTTAATAAAAATTAATAGTAGTTTTGAACTTGTTTTTTTATTAATAAGATAACTTATGTTGAAATAAACCAAGTGTAGCATCATAATCTTTTATTAAACTGTTTAAATAGCTTTAAAAAAATAATAATAAATCTCAGTTAACAATATTTTGAAGTAACTAAATTTAGTAACTAGTTGTCAAAACAAATTGCAATTTTAAGGATAATTGAAAGCATTTTATTGTAACCATTGGAAGTGATATTTTTTTATCTCACTTTTTCCCCATAAAAGAACTATCAAAAAGCTATTAATTTTAAAATAAGTTTACTTGTTTCACCATCAAATAATTGAATTACCATTAAATTATGTGTTATAACTTCATACATTTATACAAGCAATTTATTATATTATATTTTGAAGTATAAATATAGACAGTTTTATTTTATTTAAAAATATAGAAAAAAAATTCCAATAAGTTTAAAAATTGCACTACTTCCAAACTGACTGAATATTTTTGTTCTTAAGTAATGTAAAATTACTTTAAAAGTTTTACTACAGACTCTACAAACTGTTAAAAAAAAAAACTTAGTGCATATAGCAATGTTAATTTTTATTCATTGTCACCAAATTTTATCATGAAAGTAATATTAATGATTTGAAACAAACAAAAGAAAAATAGTTTATTGTATATGTTTTATTATCTAGAAACAATGAATCATCGAATTATATACATTATATACAATCCATGTCATTTATATTAAATGATCTAAATATCTTTTAATTTTAAAAATATTAAATTGATTTTTATTGTAAAATAGTTTAAAATATTTTAATGCTCTTATATATAGTTTACTCATTCCACTAGAAAATTTCCGTGCTTTGGAAACTGAGAATAAAGAAGTCAAGGAAGAAGATGAGGCTTTTAAACAGCAGAGACTCGCTAATATAGCTGAAGTTGCTCGGGTGAAAGAAGGAAAACCTAAAGTATTTGGAGGTGGAAAAGATGTAGTCAGTATACATTTTAAATATTTTTTTCTTCTTCTTCCTTTTCTATCTTTCTTTTTTTATTTGATTCTAACAGCATGCAATTTAAGATATTTATTGTATTAAAAACTTATTTTTTTAATATAAAAAAGATTTCTGTTTGCCTATATAAGAGTTAAAATTATTCTTCATATCAACATTTATATTTATCAATGTCATATTTTACTTAAAGTTATTAAAATCTTTGGCACAACTGCTATGTGTATTACATTAAAAAATACTGAAGTATTAAAGTGTGGAAAAATATTTTTCTATACTTTTATCTCATATAAAACGTTTTTCTCTCTTAGCATTTATCATAATGTGACTTAATTTTGATTAATAAATTATATATACATATTAATTTAAAACAAGCATTTTTTAAAATTTAATTTTTCTATATAAGCAAAAATAAAATGTTTACTTTTAAAATGTCGTGTTTAGTATTAATTTCTTTTTAAAGAATACTAAAATATCACCATTAAAATTCATCTGGTATTAAATTTTTTATTTATTCCAAATGATAAATTAAAAAAATTTTCTTAGAATTAAATAGCAGTTATATCTTAATGTTTTCTAGATAATAATTATTTAATTAAAGCATGCAATTAATGTAAAAATTTTGTTTCAGAAGCAAGTTAATTCAACTCAGAAACAAAGTGATTCTGGTAATTTTTCACATTTTCAGAATAACAATTATGATTCCTCCAATAATTCTAAACCTCATAAGAATTTCAATGAGTATGAAAATAGACAATCACCAAGAAAACAAGATGATGAAAGGTATCCAAGAAATAACAGAAACAATAAAAACTGGTCCAATCAAGATATGCAAAGAACTCAAACACAAGGTGAAAATTCTAACTATGGCAATTCATACACAAAGGACAGAAGACCTGACCAAAGAAATAAATTTAATGCAAATGAATTCCAAAATACAAGGAATCAACCTAGTAATCAACAAAAGGTATTTGGTAACAGTAACTACCGTGGAAATGAAGGTTCAAATTTTTATAAAAAACCAAATTCTTCCAAACCTTTTAATTCTTATGAAAACACTAGGAATTCCTCAGATAAGCATTATGCCAATGACAAGAGTAATGACATAGAAGATTTAGCAAATAGAGTAGCTCAAGTAAAGTTCCATGGATATGACAATCGGAATGATAGCTCAATTTCTGTACCTTCAAAACCTTTTTTAAAAAAAGGTGCCGAAGTAATGGCCAAATATTGGGAAGACAACAAGGTAGTATTTTATTTTTTATTAATATAATTCAAATCTTATTAAAATATTGGATTAAGATTTTATATTTATATTATATTTTCTATATTCTTATTAAATTAACAGTTTAAAATTTAATCATAAATTTATTTTAAAATAATTAAAAAAATGACTATAGGTCATTTTTAATTTGATTCATCTTTTGAACTTTCTTTGTATTTGATTTTTATTTGATTATCGTTGTATTTGATTCATTCTACAGATTTCAGAAAGTAAGAAATCTGTAGAATGAATCAAATACAAAGATATTTTTATCCCACAAATCTTAAGGATTAGTAAGCTTAATAAATTAACTTTTTTTTATAACTGTATATATTTTTAACTTGTAATATTTCTTTTGTTTGTGATATATTTTTGTTGCCTATTTTACAGCCTAACTTTAGATTTCATATCACTTTTATGACATTTATTAAAAAAATCAGATTAAAACAAACTGACAAATGAAAATAATTAAAACATAATAAAACAAATTACAGGGTAAAAATACCAAATTTATTATAAAATGTTACAATTATATGCATAATTGTTAAAAAAAAAAAATGAACTTTAAGAAGAACAAAAATGTAAAAATGATTTACTTTGCTCAATTTTCATTATATAATCTTTTTTACGTAGTACAAAGGTTGAATAAAGCTCTGAGAAATAATGAATTTTTTTTCCTTTAACCCACATTTATATTATCAATACTATTAATTCTTTAACAATTTCGTTTAAATTTTGGTAAAAGTCATCTAGAATTAAAATTTTTCAAACAAATTTTGCACTTAAAAATAGTTTTTACAGTGATTGCAGGAGATTTTTATGCACTTTTTTGTAAATAAGCTATTTTTCTGAATGATGTAAATTAGTGTTAACTATGCTAATCTATGATATCTTTAAAATATCATTAATTGCGACAGCAAGAGAAATAGAATTGTCCATATATAATTTTCAAAATACATCATACAACATGACCTATATAGCTTCAGAAATGATTTCATAGCAAAAAGTGTTGAAAATAGTGATATTATACACATTTCTTTTAACATTTTGTATAAATGATTATGATAATTTGTATAGTTTTAAATAATTAAAAGTTTAAATTTATTATAGTTTTATTTTTAGAATTTGAAGTTTAATTCTTTTGTTTGGAAATATTTGCCACACTTCACAGTGTACAAAATAAGCAGAAAAAATTTAATGAGAAATTTATTTGATGTATGAGTTTTTTAATATTTAACATTAATTAACTGTGATGTCTTAATCTACTTATGTTCTACGTTATTTATATTCTTAAGTGAATTTTCTTATTAAGAAATTAGTATAACTAATAGTTAGAATTATTAATAAATTTCATTCATTTTTAATTCTTTAAAATATTTACTTTACTTATTTATTCTTTTCATCTTTTTTTAATGTTCAATGTAAAAAAAAAAAAAAAAAAAAAAAAAAAAAAATAAACTTCTTTATGTCTTACATTAATCTCATAAAAAATGAATGTAGAACTTTTTTTAGATAATTTGTAAGAACACAAAATTTAACATATTTGTGTAAGCATGTATTATTTTCTTCCATTAAATAATCTCATGTTAACTTTTCATCATTTAGTTTTATCGTGCCATTGTTCATGCTGTTGGAAAAGAAGGGACAACTTGTGTTGTGCTTTTTTTGGAATATGGAAACTATGAAGAAGTGTTAGTGGATGATGTGCAGCCAGTTCAATCTTCCTGGGTAAATTGTTTAAATTAAAAAATTATATTTTAGAAAATATTGATAGATTTATAAACGGTATAAATTACATTTTGCTAACAAAATTATATTCTTCACATACTTCTTTCATAGAATTACATGAAAAATTCAAAACTAATTAATAAAATTTTTTATATATAATTTTAGTCTTAAGGCTACAATTTTGAAAATGAATGTTATCTCATTATTTCATTTATATCAAAGAGCTAAATTGTGCATAACATAAGTTCACACAATATGGATAAATTTAAGTAACTTTTCTGTAAACTTCAAAATATTTTTGTGATTAATTAACCTTTAAGTTTAAAGGCAAATTAATGACAAAAATATTATGAAATTTACAGAAAAGTAATTAAAATTTTTGTGAATAATTAATAAACTAAGCTCTTCTTTTTTTTACTATAGAATGCTGGTCCTGTTTCATTTCATCCTAGTCATTGGGATAATCGTGACAAAAATCAAGATTTTCGTACCTCTTCTGAATGTCATGATAACTTCAACAAATCACCAACCCAGCCTCGTGGACGGCATGATAGGCAAAAAACACAACGTAATGACTTTAGACCCTCTGCAAAATTATATCAGCCACCACAGCAACGACAATCATCATAGGCTGTATTCAACTGTATTATTTTTGTGTAAAATTGACTTTCCAATTTTCAGGCAATAAAAATATATATTTAAATTGTAATTTTGCAGTACTATTTCTACTTCCTTATTATAACAATTAGAATAAGGAGAACAATATTAGAAAATTATATTTTTAAAGGTCCAGTGTAATGACATTTTATAAAAGCTTTATTTTTTTCAGATAAATCCTTGTTTGAATATAACAAATATTCAATAAGATAATTGTTTTTACATTGACTGATAATATCTAAAACTGTCAATGTGACTAAACAATATTTCACAGTACAATCATAATCAAATAAACTAAGTCACATTTTAGCATTGTTTTGAATTTCGTTTTATGAAATTTAAGAGTACTTTTTTATTTTAGTGAACTAAATTACTTTTCCTGTGACTTTAAAAAGATTTTTTGTTATGATCGTAGACTCCAACTTCCCTAAAGATGAGTTTTTCTTAATTCCAATTAAGATAATATGAAAAAGAGTACCAAAAATCTTGTCCTTAACATTTTATTGGCTGCAAATCAATTGTTAATCTAAATCTGGAGAGATGAAAGAAATATATGTTCAATATTAGTATGGATGTCAAATATATCGTAATCAGTAATAGTATTTTAATACATGTAGATCATTTATACTTAGCGAAGCACTTATGATTAAATAAGTTGGTTCATAATTTATTTATTATGCAATATTATTCCTGTCATAAATCTATACATTTAAACAATCATGGATCATCTCAAAGACTTTTAATTGCAACCTATCGTGAACTTCAATGCCTTAAAATGATTGATTACATATTACACACATTTAAAATAGAATAAATTATTAAGAATGCAAATGTGTTTTTAATGTGAATAAAAATCTAAAGTAACATAATTCAATAGGTATAATTTGATGAGAAATTAGTGTTTCTAATGATACAGAAGCATTACCAAAAATTCAACATGTTTGGCCTGTGTCATATGCCGTGCATGTGGAATGACTTTGTTTCCTACTAAATTTCTTTCTGTCAGTTTGTAATGGCAGAAGAAAAAAATGACTCATATCAGATTTCATTACAAATTGCCTGTAACCTTTATTTATTTTTTGTCTTAATATATATTCGAGACAAGCAAATATAATTATTTTTCTTCAATTAAAATTTGAAAAAAAGCTTTTTTATAAAACACCAACTTATCACAGTTTTTATAATAATAATTATCTGTTAGTGGAAAATAAATAAAATTTGTTAATGTACATTTTCAAATTTTTTGAAAAGTTTCATACATTTTGATCTTTTTTTTTTTATATTAACATTATAAATTAAAAGGAATGATGCTCTTTAGATTTTAATCTAAAGTAATATGGAATCTTACTCTTCCATATTTACTTTAGATTTAAATCTATTAGAGAGGAAGATTTATTTTTCTAGGTAGTTGAAGATGATATAAATGCCAAAAAATTAGAAGAAATATCTTGTATAAATTGCTGATATGTAATATTAAAATACTTCTCACATGAACTTCATTTTATTCTCAACAAAAACATTTTATTATAAAAATATAAAACACATATACAACTCATTCCAAACAATTCTCATGTATTAAATATATAATTTAAGTACATAATATATAATACAGGTGGGCTTGTATCATGTAAATGCAATAAGGTAAATTTAATTGCTCTTTTCTTTCTTCATATGACTTTTGAAATCTGTAAAAAGAATAGTTCCTGAGAAAACCAAAAATGTACCAATCCAATGTACCATAGTAAACGGATTTTGAAAATAGATAATGGAAAAAAGCAATGATATGAACTTTCGACAAGTAATTATCATTGTAACTGTTAAAGAAGAATATATTGTGGCAATTGTAAACACAGATCGGACACAGATGTATCTATAAGTTAAGTTAAAAGAAAATACCATTTAATTTATTAAAAAAATTTTAGAAAACAATTCATGATAAAAAAATAGATGAGAGAGTACAGTTTAGTATGAAATCAATTAAACACTAAGGTTTCTGTTAAAAAAATAAAAATATTTTTTTAAGCATGACTGTCAAATTTTTATGTTTGTACTATATTAATAATTGTTTTTCATTAAAAGTACTCAATTATATGAATCTGCTATTTCAGTAATTTCTCCATTATAATAAAAACAGACTTCTTTTTGTAATTGCCACCAATAAAAAAATTGATCAGTGAGCATTGTTTTTCATTTATAAAATTAGCATAAATTTTATATGCATACATATGGTTCCAGATGACTATTACAGAATTTATTATTGTTACCTAGAATAAAATTTACTGTAATTAATAAACTTTATAATAGTTTATTCATTAAATTTAATCAGATATATTTAGTTAAATAGAAGTAAGATTGCCTTAAATTACAATAACATAGCAATATTTACTTGCTACATAAATTATTATATATAATTTTGCTCTGATTTATATCAATAAAAAATAGCAATGATTATATAGAAATAAAAAAGAAACATCCTAGTTATATTTTGTAGGAAAATTAAAATTGAAAATATCTTTAAATTGTGCAGGAAGATAATGTCGTAGTGTAAACGACATAAAAGGAGCCGCAGAGGAAACAGATGTTTTACTGTACAATGAATTCAGTAACAATTCCTCTCGGCAGTAGTTTTTAAAATATAAAAGAAAGAAAACATAAAAATTGTAATATAAAGAGACAAGTGTAATAAAGAAATAAAACTATATATTTCAAAGTGGCACCCGAAAACTGCACTTAAAGTTTATAGCAGTTTTTCATCCCAGGGTCCTTTTCCCCTTGGGATGTATGGGTGGTCCATATGAAATAAAAATATTCTCCTTTTTGTTTGTGTGTGGCCAATCAAGGGTTTTAGAGGGGAGATTTCTGGCCATTCCCTGGAAGACTAAAAATTACGCATTCTTTAATGACAAGAAAATAACCAATAGAAGAAATGGGAGGAGAGATGAAGACAATATAAAAGTTAAGGAGTTGAAGATGGAGTATACAGAATTCAGAGAGATATGAATTGAAAGCCTCCGACGAGATATTAGGAATAGGAGCCTAACCTTACGATGAGATATGGGAGAAATAAAAAGTCTTAGATGAGATATTGAGAACTACAAAAGTCCGCCGATGATAGAAAGAAAGGTATGGAGCAGTGAAGCACAGGCTTGACCAAAAGAAGAGCTTAACAAAAGGGAAGCAACTGTACTGAACTACCAAGGGAAATGCACTACAAAGGGAGTGAGTCTTTTTAATCTCTTCTTCAGGACCCTGGCCACACAATGTTTTATAAATATGCTTTGATTGAATTTATATGTTGTTAAGACAATTAATCTAGAAATATAAATTGTAAATATTTAAATGTTAATAGTACAATAAAATTACATTATTATTATTATTATTTAAATTGTGTCATTCTCATATGTTCTCATTAAATCTCCACTATTTCTAAGAACTTGGGTTAGCTCGGTGTTACTCATATATGCCAAGTTTAACCACCACAGATAAATTTTAATTTTTTTTTTTATTTAAATAGTACTTAGTAAATGCACAAGTAAAACTCAGCATATGTAAAAACGTTTTTAGTTCTATTAAAATCATAAGTAATCTTAACATATTGTTATGAAGCATATATAAAAAAGTTCATCCTTCAATGAATTCAATTGAAAGTGTTTTTGTTTTGTTGAGAAATATTTGTTTTCACAAAGTGTGAAGCTGAATTTTTTGAGTTAAAAATTCAAAAAAAGGTGTCGTAGACTAACTTAATTGAGATGTAATGTTGTTGTGCACCAGCAGACTCCTCTGTACCAAGCCCTTAGTTGGGCTCCAGCAATTGTGATCTAATGTAAAGATTTTTTTAAGCAAACTAAATAACTAAATTATAAAATCATTATTGAATTAGCCTGGCAGCATTAAAAAAGGATATTTTTTCAGATTTGTGAGCCACTAATTTACATTATTTATTAATTAATAATGAGCCATTTTATTTTATTACAGTTCACTTTATTTTTTATATTCTAAAATATGATAAATTATGTAAATCCATATTTAAAATTTCATCTTGAAGCCCAATTGGCTAAAAAAAAATTATTTAAAAAAAAAAAAAAAAAAAAAAAAAAAAAAAAAAAAAA
>JAPDSC010104493.1:0-17896 GCA_026290005.1 Latrodectus geometricus | reverse complement strand
GAGCCATAACCATTATAGCTCATATAGCTGTATTCTTAATTAGGTCCAATTAAAAACATTGTTAAATAGTTATTGTATATTTATTCATAGAACACTTTGCATAGAAATTTTTATGTTAAAATTTCAATCTAATATTCGATGTCACATACATGATTCACTTCAGAAGATTTTATTTCACTTCAGATCAACTTTCAAAATCTTTTTTGGGTACCTAACCAACAATTCTAGAAATACGAGATTTCTTTGAATATTTGACTTTGAAATACAAATAAATGTATACATGTAAAGATTATATATGCATGTTTTTGTGACATCATAGAAGGAAAATAACAATCTTAAGCTATTTCTAAAGAATTTTTTCTATCTTCGACCATCTTAGTTACATCATATATTTCAAAGCAGTACCAAAGTTCCGGAATAGCAGAATATACATATAGTATCGTAATAGTGACAACAAAAGTAAGGGCTTATGATTTTATAGATTTCTTTACGTTAAAACATTCTTCTGTTAGATATGGATTTTTTTTTTTTTTTGTATGAAAGCATACAAATGTTTTAGCACCATTTGGAAATAAAATAAAATAGTATATTTTACTTTTTTAAAAACTTTATTAAATTTTCATATCTGTTATTTTATATGATGCCTCGAATTTTAGGCAAAAAATAACAAATACTGTTATATATAAATTATTTCATATTTTTCTTACATATACTTTTCTAACATATACTTTTCAAGGTGATGGATTTTAAATTGAACTTCAACCACTGTTGAACGGTAGGAGAAGGTTGTGATTTTTGAAGCACGTCTTTCGGGGTGAATGTTTGGGAGTTTTCCAAGATTTTACGCTTGAAACGAGTATAAATACAGGCTATATCTATAAATAATCCACCCAAAAGGCATACGGGGCAATTTTCAAATGACTTATAGTAACCCTAGGCAGTTGAGCTGTTCGTTTCATGATGTCAAATTAGAAGGTGCGTTATATATATATAATACCTGGTGGCTGTGAATATTCAAATGCATCATATAGTGCTGATCATATGGAATTGTTACCTAGAGAATTTGAAAAATGTATGACCGTGTTATAACTTCTGACAGATTCTTCTGAATTTCAATGATATGGGTTTTATGGGCAAATTAATGTTTGAATTGCATATTAATATTTCTTTCAAGAGATATTGAAGAATAAATTGAATAACGTCCTAATATTGCCAATGACACATAATAATCCTCATTTAATAAATTAATTTTGATTTTATTAACTCTTTCATCTAATTCCTTTGTAATTTTAGACATTGTACCACAGAGCAATTGGTTAGACTTCATTAATACATATATTTGATGTTAGTTTTAATTTCAGATTTAAAATAAATCAAATTCCTTTCTATAAATTAAGAAAGTATTAGTGTATAAACTAATAACTGGCAGCTGATGTAAAACTGGGAATAAGCAGCCTAAACATCCTGGAAGACTCTTCAGAGATAGTGGTCTGTGTATTTATGTGCCACAAAAAAAAAGAAAACTCAGTAAATTTACATGCACCTACTCTCGTAGAGTTGCATGCAGAAATTAGAATTTCAACAATCATCCCCCATCTCTTTATTTGCAAAGGCTGAAATTCTGCCTAGAACCCATACTTCATGAAAGATACCACAATGTCCCAGCATTGCAATGATGATATTTAGTATCTTACAAAGAAAGAACACATTATTATATTCTAAGGCATTGTTTTCAAACTTATTTTAATGTAAAGTTCAAAATTGTGTATTCTGTAGAATACAATATTTTTTAGGATATCAAAGAATAAGTGTGCAATAATTTATACATTTCCTATATTCTCGCCATATGTATAAACAAAAAAATATGAAATATATCTGTGATTTTCAAATTAATAATCCTTCAAGAAAATTAAAGTTTTAAAATAAAATTATTACACTTGATACAACTAGTATGCTCAGATTTTATTTCGCTTCTTTTGATAAGGGAATCTTATTGTTTTGTAGAACTTAAGTTTTTTACACATTTTGCATAAGTATTTTTTATCTCACGGCAGTTTGCGGTATATTTGCCATTAGTTGACGAGCTGCTCATTAAGGTGATGGTAACTCATAAAAAGAATTAGAATTAGCGTCCGTAGAGTTGTCTTTAAGGAGCTTTTAATATCAGTGAGGTGATTCAAATGGTGATAGATATCCTCCAGAAGGCAAAAACGAATTCATGACTCCAATAAGATGTAAATACTTCTTCAAATAGTCATTTTCAGTAAGAAAATGAAAGTAAGCACCTCTAATAAATCAAAATAGGGAACCTGGGACTCTACTACTTTCATTGAGCAAGACTGTTTGCTTATTAACCACTGCTGCATTACTATACAAGTATGCTCCATTAATTTTTAATTTACTGTAAATAATTCTTTTGATGTTATGCAGAAACAGAAGAGGTTGTGACATGAGAGATCCAATTTTAGAAAGCCTATGGGCTTTCTCGGTTCCAAAAATATCAGAAATGGCTGGCAATCTACAAAAGTGCATTGCTTTTTCTAGACTTTTTATGTCCAATTTACTTCATTCTACAGGAAAAACTAATGCGTTTTCATTATACCTTGAATTTGGGAATGACGAAATAGCAGCTTGAGAGATACTTTACTATCCTTTTTATTCTTTCATAAAATATTTGCAATTTCTTCTTTTGACAGGATGTTGACTGTCTGGGAAAACCTCTCCATTGGTTTTGGAATGCTTATGAATCCTAGGTGCGAATTAACCCCACTTCAATCATTTATAGCAAGTCCAAAAAAAAAAACTCAGTACTGTCGTACTTTTCAGTATCTGAAGGCGAGATTTCGATAACTTTCATCTTATTTTTACTTATTTGTCTCATATTTTTTGGTTATTTATTTTTTAATTAGAAAGAAAAAAAAGGTAAGTTTTGTGAAAATCTTCTAAATAACAGATTTGTCACAAGATTCTTCATTCTTTATTTTATTACATGGATTGGTTTGATATACAGTAAATCCTTATTAATTCTGACTCTAATAAACCAGCCTGTGCTTAATTCGGAAAGCTATTTAGATATACATACATACAAATGTATGCACATGCTGTGTAAATGCATAGAGTTGTGGTTAGGTTCAGATGAAGACGATATAGGGCATCTTGTTGAGAGTATGATCGCAGTAGAAAGCTTTGAGAGGAATGAAGACTTTAACGAATAAACAGACGACACAACGTAAAAGTTAAAACTTAGTGAAGTTAAAGATCCCTTAAATTTTGTATGATGAAACACTTTACAGGCAACACCAATGAAACCATATTATGAGCAATTGAGATATCTCCGACAGTTGATTGTTGACTACTAAAGTAAAACAACGAAAGATCAGTCAATGTGTCAAGTGTGGTTGTTGAAGATTATCCCCTGGATCATCATGTTCAAAGCATTTTTCCATCTGATGCTTATATAAATAAAACAATGCATGCACATACTACATTTAATTTTTTAGGCAATTTTATATTTCATTTTCTGCCTCCCAACATGTCTAGTGGATAGCGTAACTGATTAGGGATGGGGAGGACCTGGGTTCGAATCCCAGCTCGGAATGGTTGTACTTTCTCTCTCTGTATTTCTTGTCCTTTCCTCAGATGATGGATGAATGTGGCCCGCCCTATAAACAGGTTTTTGGGGGAGTGGCGTGGGCGATGCTACCTCCGTGACTTGGTTCACAGTTGCCCACCGAGTAACGATAAAATGAGTCGGAGTTTCCGGCCTTGTTGCGACAAATGGACTAATGTTACTTACTTGCTCAAGGGTGCCGCCATTAGAAATAAAACAAATATTTCATTATCTTGAATTCAAAATAAAACATTGAATACAGTAGTTTGTGAATATTGGGTTGCTTTGTTTAGTCCGTACTTTCAGTAATTCGAACATTCTGTCAGAATAGGTGCTTGGGAATTTTCTGTATTTCTTTTTTCGCGACACGTAAGAACAACCCACTATGTTCTGGAAGAGAAATTAATTTTATACATGACATAAATATTCTTTGACCGTTAGCTTGTCCCCTACATGGTGTCAAATTCAAAGTTATTTGTTATAAATATATTAAAAAAAATGTTTAGAATGTATAAATATCTTGTTCAAATTTGGCCATTTTTTTAAAATATACGATTAGTTCTCAAATTATAAAGTAGATTTATATAAGAAAAAAAAAAAAGAAAAAAAAAAGAAAAAAATACAGAGCATCATGAGTTTGGTACAATTCTCATTCCCAGTTGACAATTTTAAAATTTTATTTTTAGGATGAATGAAACTCAGTTGTCTCACAGATAACTGTAACTATAAGTGTAGGAAGAGAATAACCATGGTTGTCAACATTTTTCTAATTTAAGATTTTTGCTCCTCATAGGAATAGAATTAATTAAACTAATTTAAAGGTTTATTTTCTTCATTACAATGTTCCTGATTCCAAAGACATGTGAGTTTGAGAAAACCATTGGATTTATTACCTTGGGTTTACGTATTTTTTTGTGAAATTAAAATGGTGGGAGAAGAGTTAGTAATTAGAAATGTGAGATTAGTTTTAATTTTGGTTTGAGTGTGAACTCGAAAATTCCGAAATTTACTCAATCAGTAAAAAACCTAGATAGACAATTATTTTAATTCTTCTGAAAAAAAATTTGAACTTAGATTACACTTAATCAGTTATTAACAGTTTCAACAAAATTCGAATTTAAAAAATACCAATTAGCAAAGAATTCCTCAGACAATTGCCAATAATATTGCATTAAATTGGTAAAAATATCTATACTCAGGTATATTAAAGTTAAAAATAAATACTAATATTAATTATTTCCATAAGAAAATTAATTAGCTAAATTTGATTGGGAAAATATGTTTAAAGTTATTGCATTTAATTATTTGAAAAACAGGATAGGAAACCTAAATGTCAATTACTGTTACAAGACAATACAACAGATATAAATTTTGCTTTCTGACTGGAGGATAAATTTTAAGGTCATATAATAGTGCAGCAATAGTAAAAACCTTGAAGATTTTTAAGCACTCAGTTGACAAATAAGTTTATTATAAATAGATTGTACATTTTAAAATGGCTGTTTAAAATCATTGTTATATTCACAAGTATATTTTAGAAAAATGTTAAATCAAGAAAAGTTAATATTGTTTTTTTATTTAATTTAGATTGCTAAGAGCTATTTATTGTTAAACAATGCTCTGACCTTTGAAGTCATATTCTTACAATAATGGATATTTTTTGTTAATTTATTCAAATTAAAATTTTTAATTGTAATTTAGTAATTTCACAAAAATTCATCATTGAACATATTTTGCGCAAAGTTTTGAACGATAAAAGATATCTTCTTAATGTCTTTCAATTTAGTTGGAGTCACAATTCTTAAATGAAGTTAACATGTTTTACCTAACAACGCTAAAGCATATTATATTTGTTTGATTACATTAATATATTTTACAGAGAGAAATTTGAAAAGTTGTGCTTGATCGACTTGTTCTTTTAAAAATTCACCTTAAGATATTTCTTTTCAGCTTTCAAATTCAGGAAAAAGTGTATAATTCTTTTCAAAAATCTATCAAAGCCTTAATAGAAGAGAAGTCTGAAAGAATCCAGTCTTTAGAAATACAAAACATTAACAAAAAAATTGTGACGACCCTCCCCCCTCCTGAAAGCTGACTTCCATTTTAGGTTGGTAAGCATAATAACACCTTGAGGCAGTTACTGGAAGAATTCTTTCTATTTTAGGTGGACCGCGTTTTGTCAAAAACCATAATGTAAATATCCCCAAAATTGTATACGAAATTATATGCAAGGAACATCTACGCATATAATTCAGCAAAGTTTTATAGAAGAAAAACATGACTTTGGGTAAATAGTGTTAATAAAAAAAATTGTTTTTTAATTATAACTCTTTTTATATTTTTTTCCTGAATTATTATAAAAAATATTTTTAATTCAAAAAATGAAACTTATTTCATTAACATGACTTTAGGTAAATAGTGTTAATAAAAAATTGTTTTTTAATTATTACTCTTTTTTAATTTTTTTTTCTAAATTGTTAATTAAAGATACTTTTAATTCAAAAAATAAAATTTATTTTATTAACATGACTTTAGGTAATTAGTGTTCATAAAAATTGTCATTTTTATTATCATCTTCTTATATTTTTTCCTGATTTATTATTTAAAAATATTTTTAATTCAGAAAATAAAATTTACTTTTTTGACCTCAATTACCTATAATATATGTGTGCGAAATGTTAAATGTTGATTGAATCAGTAAAATAACACTAATTATTATTTTACTCATGTAAATATATGAAATATGAATAACATATTTACTGTAATTTCTCATAAGGCAGATTAATGTTTTAAATTTGCCTTTTAAAGCAAATTAGTATATTTATAAGTGTAAGAATTCAGGATTCTTAAGTAAAACATATTAATAATACTTATTAATTGTATTAAATGAAATATCACAGCAAAGACCACGTAGATTTTTTTTAATTCAAAATAATTAAGAAACTTTTATTATGAATTTCACTCTAAAAATTTGAAGACTGAGATGTACTAAAAGTTATGAATATTAGGTTTTAACATATAAAATTTTGAATTTATTCGAGTGAGAATATTATTTCTTTGAATTTCTTATGCTGTTAATTTTGGCATGACATCACCCGCAGTCCCATTGCCAAAGAAATTTCAACAAAAAGGTTTTTTCAAAAAATATTGAATTTTGTTATTTGTTTGACTTTCCTAAGAATGGGGTTTCAACCAATTTTTTGTGACATTTTTATATGTATAAACATTTCATTTGTTGTTATGAATATAAAACCAAACACTTGAAAAAACTCTTTTAATGACTGAAAAGCACTGAATTAGTCCAAAAAATTTTTGGATGAGGATTTTTCTTCAGAAATGGAACCGCATAGACTACACAAAGCGTTTGTGGAAATAATGCTCTGAAAACATTGTAGTTGAATTCATTAATGAAAATGAAGCCAACTCTATTAAGGGATATACTAGGAAACTTACTTTTAAAGTGAGAATTGACTAAACAATATTAGGACATCTTTCTGAAAATGGGTAGGTAAAGATTTTCCTGAAGAAAGGCATTTATATACTACAATATAAATGGAAAATCTTATAGAAGGAAATGGAGAGCATTTTGACTGAATATAATGATATTTAAAGACATATATGTAATTTTAAACATTACCTTAAAAATCTGACCTTTCCTATACAATAATCTAACAATACGGTTGATTTTGGTTTTTGTGCCCCTCTGTGAATAATTTTTGTATAAAATAGCTAATTAGACGGAGATAAAATTTTATGCAGCTTTCGAGCTCAAAATCGAAGTAGGAATCAAACGCACGTTTTTTTTATGGTATCATCTTATCCATACATAAAGATTATTAATTGCTGATAACATTTACTTTCAATTATTCATAGTTATTTATATTTTATTAGATTTTAGAGTAAGTGAAAAACTCTTGTAATCGTATTAATATTCTAGAAATCGTATGGTATATCGTGATATAAAGAATATTTCTTATAAGGGTTCTCTGTAAATGACATGCAATTATTGCAATATCTATACTTTTCTCTAAATTGTTTACATATATACTTTGTTTTTAAAAATTAAATGTGTTGTTTTGCTGATACTTAAAAATACACGTGGGATTTTCAGCTTCAGCATTGAGTTAGAGCTTACATTGCAATGAATGCGATGGAGCTTAAAGTTTCAGCATTGCTAATGAATGTGTATCAAGCAAATGATATGTTTTCCATGCCATCTTCATGAGAGTTCACACAATTGCATTTTGGGGAAAGAAAACATAATTCAGCAAAAACAAACGCAAATTTTCTCAATTTTCAAATATTGACAAAATATTTGTAAGTTTATTTAATAATCCGATAGATGGCTATTCATACACATATTGAATTTTCTAAAGTTTCTGTAGAACATTGACATTAATTCCACATTGACAGCGTATTTATTTCCATACTTTGTTTTAAATAAGGTAGTTTTAATAAATAGTATAACACTAAAATAAAATTTATTTACTCTTGATATATATATATATATATATATATATATATATATATATTTATAATAAAAATCATGCAACGGCATTATACTTTGAGGACAACGATTCAATGGTAAAAAAAATCAAATGTATAAGATCCTTAGTCTTTTTTTATAGCTTAATAATTAATGGTTTTTCAAGGAACAGAAAATTATTCTGTCTTATTCAAGATGTTATGTGAAATAAAATAATTATTGAAAAAATATATTTTGCTAAATTTTAACCATTTTAACTAAAGCAGTTTTGTTAAATAATTCCTATAGTATGATATAAAAAATGATTCATATAAAGATATATCCTTTCTCTCTTCTTTATTTTCATATAAAGATATATCTTTTGCACTAAAATTTGTGAGTGGAAAAATAAAAATAATTATTATTTTAAATATCAGATATCTCGCATAAAAGGAATAATATATTTTTTGAGTAAGTATTTTAGAGGCAAGTTTAGAGTAAAGAAACTGACCTAAAATATTTTCGATTCCAAATATTTTTCGACGATTTCCCAAAAATAAACACTATAAAAAAATCGCTTTATCGGATATTTTCTTCTTCACATGTTGAAGATTTTTTTAAACAATTTCATAAAAAGAATTGCCATAAAACTAATAGAAAAAAAATCGATTTACTTGTGGAAATTTCCTATTTTCTTTCTTTTTTATCATATCTAAACCAAATTGATCTCAAATGTTATTTTTCAGTTCTCGGTCTTACTACAAAAGGGTAAATGAAAGAATTGAAAAAGAAGTTTTTGATTTGAAAAAATATTCTTACTTTCAACAATATAGTTTTCCTTAAACCCAATTCAGCTACATTTAAAATGCAAGTCATTTTTAGTAACATATGGCATACATCTTTATATTTATTTTAGCCTACATTTTAGCATGATTTCTAATTTCTTTTATAATAGTTTTTACAGGAACATTTAATATTAAAATTATATTTTAAATGAGCATTTAAAATGATATATTTATCTCTCAATCTTGCTCTATGTAGAAAATATATACATGTGCGCACACCCATTTGTATAATCAACTTGAATCACCATATAAAACCATAAATATGAGCAAACTTTAAAAAACAATTGCAAAAACTCAATGGTTGAAAAATATTATACTTTGTTTGAATATTGTTAAAATCATTTTTGATTTTATTTTCTTTAAGTTTGAAATACGCAATAATTGTTAGAATAAACATTGTCAGGCATTTGTGGCTTTTATCCACTCAGCAATTTTACATGTATGCAAATCAGGTAACCCATACAGACTATAAAGCATTATAGAATAACGTAACACAGCGCATTTTAAATTAAATTGAAAGAATTTCATCGTAACGGCTAACAAATGTATTAAGAAACAGCTGTGAGCATTTACTGTTAAGTCTAGAATATGGATATCGATGTTGTTGTCTATGTACCATCTTTCTTCCCTGTACCTAGTCCTAAGTTATATAGAAGCAGCCGGGTAGGAGTGTTTGTAATTTAGAAATAGAGACCAAGCAGAAGACTCCCCAACACCTGGCCTACCACCTCTATAGGCATAATTTCTTATTGAGAACATTGCGACCATGATCTAATTTACATGATACAGAAAGCTTTAGTGAATGCGATGATCTTCGGTTAAGCCAGGATTCGAATTCAGTACCATCCGGTAACTAAAATGATACCCTAACCAACTAGACCATTTCAAGATTTAGGTATCGATGTTGCAAACATAACACTCTTCCGTTCCACCGAATTGACACAAGACCCCCAAGATTTATACATTTCCACAAGAATTTATGCATTACCGTAACCAAAATTTTGCAGGAGTCAAATCTAGAGACATTTGCTCTATATTCTTACTTTTTTAGCTCTTTTCCATGAAATCTTTAAAAAGAAGCGTGTTAATGATACTTGTAATATTGAAAGTAGCCCCATTTTGCAGGAAAATAACTCATAGTATAACAAGTCCTTGTTGCAATTCATCTTAAGGTGATTCAAATTGTCGATAAACATAAAACATTGTTCTGAAATGAAGGAACAGTTGTTAGTCATAGGACAATGTACAACAATTAAATAATGCCATATGTGTAAGACATGTTGAAAGCATATTAGACACACGATGAAAATGTAATGACTTGGTATTTTATACGTGAACTTTCCTGTCACACAAATACTATTGCGTTGCGTATCGATACCATTCATCTGATGACTTCGTAAATCCATTTGAAGTTTGGCAACAATTGTGGGTCATAATCTGCTCATATAAGCCTGTATGTTGGCAAGATATATATTTAGTCGTAATTTGTTGGCAAAAGCTAGAGAAATATGTGGACCTTATTCGACTGAATATTTAATACAAGTCAAAATATAATGAATAGGGGTTTGTAAGTTCTTTTTGTATTTTCCAGTTTCATAAACTCTTCTATTCCCCACTGATGTTTTGGCCACATAATACGCAACGATATTTTACATAATAACAATGTAGTCTGCGTTCACAAATAGCGTGTACTTCATATATGATTTTTAAATATCTTGTATCTTCATAGTACATCTTTCGAAGAAATAGAGATTTTATAAAATTTGACCAGTCTTTTTCGGTGGAACTGTATTCAATGCAGTAATTGTAAATCCATCGTTTTTGTAGGAAAGTTTAACTACTAATGTTCAATCTAATAACAATAGATTGCTGTCGATGTTTAATGATTACCCTAATTCAGTTTTTATGTTTTCCGGAATGATTTGCATAAAATTTTGTCATATAATGATTAAACATCACTTTTTAATAATTTTACATATATTTTGCTTTTTCAATTGTTTCCCTTGGTTCAATTATTTCCTTCAAATTATAATTTTGATCTTCACTTATGCTACGCAAGAAAAATTTAATTTCATTTAAATCAGTAAAAAACTGAATGTTTTTCTAAATGAATACATTATTAAATCCAGCATTTTAAAAATATTCTCTGATGTTTTTTATTGAATTTTGAATCTGTTAGAAATAACAAACATAAAAGTTATGCAAATCATCAAAGAAAAACTTTTCGTTACATTAAATTACATATTCTCTATCTAGCTGAAAAGATTAGAATCCGAAGATCAGATTTCCTACGTATTTCATGTTATTAATATTTCACAAAATATACAAAATCTAGTAAAATGAAAAATGAGTTTAGAGGAACTTGAGATTTTAAAGGAATACTAGATGGCTTCTTACCTTTCTGGAAAACATTTTAAGAAACCTGGGCACGACTGAAACAACAGTGAAATGATCAGAATTTTGATCTATAAGTTGGTTGATTTCGGCAAGATGAAGGTAACATATTTCTAGGTTTGGAATAATGTCAAGAATAATCAACAGTACCAACACTAAAGGTGTAGAAATACTTCGGAATTCAAAATTTCACGTCTGAAGTCAAGAGAAAACGAGATTGAAATTATCGATCCAACTTTCTTCACATGAATATTTCTTACTTTTATTGGAGACAAATAAGTTATATTTGTATTATTAACTATGATTTTTATTCATTTTAACAATGTCTTTTCTTACGGTAACAAGTTATGAAATCTATTCAATGTATGAGATTTGATTTTCACTCTAAATAATTTTAAAACGATTGAAATACATTTTTACGATATTTTTAAAAATCAAAAATGACATTATATATTTTGGTGTAGAATTCTTTAGATATAGTTTTAAAAGTTATAATTTTTACTAAGAATTTTACTAAAATCGCCTACTTTCTCTCCAGTCTTTTCTTCAACATTTCAAGACTTCGATTCCTTTCTAAGACAGTAACGTTTATATTGTTCACAGTAAACTGTAATTTACAATCTAATTGGTCATGATATAAAAATGTCAGCATAGAGTTGCAAATAAATGAATTTAGAAATGTTTTCCCGATTTATAATATATTTAATTTCGTAAATGCTTTTGAAATACAAAATATTTGCTAAATATAGTATTTTTATTTTTGGTAAAAGCTCAAAACAAATATGTAATTCAATTTATTGTTGAATCATTAAATACAGAAAAATGTATAAATATAAATGCTCCAGTAATACTGAATAATTTAATTGTTTATAACATTAATTTTCTTTATTTTTGGGATATATATGGAACAACATACAAGAAAAAATATTACTTACTATGGTTTGTTTCATGTTATTGAATTCCAATATCCCAAAGGAAACATTGTATTGTTTAAAATTTTGCTTAGTTTAAATTCAGTCATGAAATTCAGTTGAGTTTGGAAAAGAATCTTTATTTTCTTCAATTAATAGATTAGATTTAATAACTTTCAAAAATTACCTATCGTAAATAATTTGACCGTGATTTTCAAGGAGAATATGAGTACTTTTATTAACTTCCAATGTAGCGAAGCTAAGGGATCTCGAAACAAGAATCATGGGTAAGAAATAAAGATTCTATTTTTCGAGTAAGAAATAAGCATATTCTTTATGTTTAACGGTATTTTTTTTTTACTTAGCTCAGTTTAAAAATCTCCTTTCAGCATGAAATGAATTATCACACTAGTTATAATCTAATTGAATGATGTGTGGAACCCCCTAGAAAATTGCCTTTAGTTAGGAATTTTTGAATATTAAAATGTCGATTCCTTTAATTCACGTATTAGGAATTTCTAGATAAGACATAATAAAAAAATGTGATTACGCTCATTGCTATGAAACAATAATTTTCCAAAACATACCATATGTATTTCTTCTATTCTTACAGGCAACGAATAGAAAATGATACTAAAATTTAGAGGAAGGAACTATATTCGCTTACATTTTTCAAGCAAGCTGTGGTCTAGAACAATGTTAAATTGCTCCAATAAATTGTAAGGATAGTTAAGGAAAATTATGTTGAGTTAAAATCCTCTATATCAAATTCTTAATTAATTACTTTCACTTTAATCAAAATTTTAATATAAAATTTAACTTTCATTCTAAATTTGCTAGTGTCACCAACATCGTAATATATTTTACATTCATTCCATATCGATGTTCTCAATAAATCTCTGGATAAAATTCGGTGGTTAAATAGGTTACAAAATTTCACATAAATAATCGTTATTTTAAAAATAATTTCTCTTAGACATCAAAAAACCTTTACTATACTAATAGTTTTTGTGATAAGGATCGTTCTAGTGAGCTTTAATTAAAAATAAGGGACATGTACGGGAAATATGAGTTCCACAATGGATTATTGGAAGTTATGGATTACATTTATTTCATACTCCATATGAAATAAACGATTACTCCTTAAAGCATCTCTGTTGAATAGAACTAAGAAAGATTAACGGAGTTTTAACAGAAAAGATCAATGTGTGTCACATTTATTACTTATAAATAAAATTTGGCCTGTGACTCAACATAGATGGTATTTAATGCCTAATTTGAAGTTTTAATCCAATATAGAATCTAACATACATTTCTTTGAAATAACTGAATTTTAAACAGTATTTGTTGCTTGATAATCGAATTTGAAGTATATTTCAAAAATACGTTTTCTTTGAAAGAAAATTTGTATTCTAAAGATTATATCTTAGGAATAAAATATCCTGTAATAGAAAAAATCTCAAATTTCTCTTCAAAATACAATAGGATTGGGATTTTTGCAGGCAACAAAAATTTTAAATGCAGCGTCTAGATATATTTCATGATAAAATTTTGTATAAATCTAACGGTAGAATAGTAATGCATTTTCAATAAAACTGCTTCTATAAAACTAATTCGAAAATGGGATAATAAGAATTGTACTTCTGTAAAGTATTTCAAATCTGTTTTTATTAATTATTCCCAATTTTCTCTTAAAAATCGTAATGGAAATGAATAAAAAAATAAAAAATAACAAATATTTGGCATTTAAAACAATAGTTTTTTTAAAAAATTGTCATTTGATGTAAATTTATGTCAACATCCAATTCAAGAAATTTAAAATTGGTTGCCAATAGTTATATAACAAATCATTTTGGAATACATTAAATTGTTATTTCTTAAATTTCATATATGCCCATGTATGTGTAATAATCTTCCAGGATTTTGGCTATAAAATAATGGTTATTAGGCAGGTGACATGAATACGAAAACAAAAGTTATATATAGTTTAATGGTATACAATAAAAGGGGAAAAACAATTAATGGCCAAGTAGCTAGGCCTAAAATAAGACGCGTGTTATAAGTCAAGATATTAAGCTACAAGAAATATATTTTATTGATATTTGAGATATCTTTGTACATTATAAAAAAAATTGTTTAAGAAACAGATATAATGAAGGTGATTGAAACACTAAATACAAATTGTTATCTACAATCCTCAACCGTTAATCTGAACTTCTCAAAACGTTTTTGAAACATCTGTACAAAAATATTCTTCAAAAATCAGCATGTTTTACTTTTTTTTTCTTTTTGCTGAAGCCAACTGTGTAAATACCGAGAAAAGAGTCACAGAAAAATTGTAGAGTACCCAAAAAATTATGATATAGAAGTAGCACAACAGAAAAAAAGCTGCAAATCAGCACTAAAAGTGAATAGATGGTAAAAGAATAATAAAAAGTTTTATATGATGCATCATCACAGTTTTGTCAGAAGTAATGCATCAACTTAGATTCTAGGTACAACTTGATCAATAATTTAATGATTTTTTTCTTAATGTTTAAAATTATGAAATTTATTGGAATTCCAAAAGTTAAATATATACAGGAAAGTTAGTATTTCATCTGATCTACTTAAAAATAAAGAAATAACGTGTTTTCATAGAAAAAGTTTTCTTGATTTTAACAGCTTCAATAGTTACACAATTTAAATATAATTAACACTGATTTTAAAAGTGAAGTTATAATCTCAACATGATTTTAATATTTATTGGAATTGCATAGACGCTGAAACGCCATTGATTATAATAAATATATATTTTAAATATCCAGAGATACACCGTTCGTTTTAATAAAATCATGCTAATACTTATGACAAAATATCAAACAATTTTTTTTTATTTAATGGTTGCATTTTCGGTTGTTTGTTTTTCTAGTTGAAATGACAGTCGAATAGTAAGCCCTCCGGCTACGGTTTCAACAGTTCATGGTTTCGAGTTCTACCCCAGGCTTAAATATTTTTAATAGTTTAAAATCCACTTCAAACTATAGATTCTGATCTAATAAATAGATTTGTGTAAAAATATTTCTGCTGAGAAAAATACATAAACCAACTCTCATTACATTATGAATTTTTAGTCATGTTGACTACGCGTGTAATAAAACTGCAATAAAATATAAAAATTACTGGAAATATTTTATAACTATAAGTGCTCCCTATGTTTAACGTTAAATCTCCTTATCTTGGTAATGTAAAACAGCTTTTTGTTATAAGATGATGAAAATTAAAAAATTGCGTAACACTTATTTAAAGGTTTACATATTTAATTTTGATTACAAATACATTTTTCGATTCTTCTGATAAATTATTAAGTATTAATAGTAATTAAACCAATTATCATTTTTATAAAAGAAAACCCGTGCAATTAAAAGCTTTTAACTAAAATGGGTTAAAAATGACACCCTCTTGCCTTTGTTTGATTAACTAAATTTTGCTTTTATTTTTTCAGACGAACAACTGTTTTATAACCTTTAGAAGCCGCTAAACGTAAGCAACCACTTAGTGATTTTTAACAGCAGGCCAGGAAAGAGGTTTATACCTGAGTTGGTATTGATCTCTCAGTGCATACCACTAAAGAAATTAAACTTAAGAAATTTCTAGCCTGATGTAATCTTTTTAATCAGAGAAACTTAAGAGGAATTTGGCATTGAATTCCTTACTCTTCAGACAAACTCTGTCGGAAACATTAAACAATAAAAAAATTAATGTTTGCCAAATTAATCTCATTTGCTGTAATTATTGTTATAGGTATCTGCCTGCAAATCATCTTTGTCGTTGAAGTTTTGAATATTCTTAATCCTAATAAGCTAATAAGGTGTGGCTTAGTTAGCAAACCAAAAAATCAAGATGAAACAAGTTTGAGAAATTCTTCGGTAATTCAAGTCAAAGTTTATAAGTTATTTGGCTGGATACTATATGTGAAAACTATGTTTAGTATTAAATATTATTTTCTAGTGCTTGGCACCAGGAATATTTTCTTTTTCCCCGTCATCAAGAACAGAATTCATGGCATTTTGTATAGCCGGGAAAGCAATGGATGCAAAACCATAACATTTAAAATTAGTCAGCCTTCAAAATTTAGAAGCATGTGTTATTCGGAGGACCACAAACTTGCTTCTCTTCCTCGAAAATGTTAATTTACATTAATATTGAATGTAAATGATGTTTGTTTGAGTCAGATATAGAACTCACTACTTTCTGGTAATAATACTGTTCGTCTCAATCAGATCACTGTGGTAATCAAACATTGATTTTGTTATGTGCTAACGCTTTCTGTCGAAATTGAATCGACGTAATTCTCTAGTTAAATTTGCCAGAAATTGTTTCTATATATGAGAAAAACAATGTGACTTAATTTATTTAGCAGTGTTCTCTGGAAACTTTTTATTTTTCTAGAATAAAACATTTTTCACATAATTTTTTTCTTCTTCAATTGACTTTCTAAATTAAACCCATTTATGAACTCAGAGAAGCAGTTTTAAGTCTTCAAAACACTTTAAGTATTTATTAAAATTTGTATCCTTAAATAATATTTAATAGAAACAGAATGGAGCAAAATGGTTTCTTTATTCAAAAATAAGTAAACATAATTAATTTTTATTGACATATTTTATCACCAATATATAAAGGAAGTTATAAGTATAATTTGGAGCATGTTCAATTTTTATTCCCCAAACTACCTGTACTAACCATTTCTAATATATTGAAGGAAACTGCGTGGAATAATCCATGAAATACATTTAAAATTAAACGTTTTGATATTTATTTAGAAGTTCTCAGGTTGACTGTTTATATTAAAGGTGATCTAATTGTCTGTGGATGTAGCCGACTGAAATTGCTATTGTTGTGATCAAAGGGATGTCAAAGGTTTAAAGGGTTAGTTCATTTGAATATCTCCTTTAGCTTAACTGATGACATTGTTAGTTCAATCAATTAAAACTGCTTTTCAGTTATAGTCTTTTGAAATTGTAACCATATATTTTTGAAAGCATACAGAAAGAGAGGTATGTGGTTTTGAAAGCCAAATTATATGGAATTGGGTAACTCAATGAATACAGGAATCTTAAACTATTCTATAAGAATCAGAAGTACTACTTTAGTACATATAAAATTTTATAAAGATAGATTTATTATTTTCATCTGTACAGCTGTTATTGCAATTTGTATCGAATTTTAGCAGTTTCTGTGAAAGATGAGGTATATAAAATTTCAGCTATACATGAAAATAAATATGTAATTCACATTTGTATTTGAATTCATAAAATTTTACAAGAAATTTAACATAAAATATTATACCTGTATATGATATTTAATTGTAACATGCATATTTTTATAATATTTAACATGTTTAAAATATTTATATATGTGATAGCTCACAATTTAAAATAAACTGATTCTTTGTAATAATGTCCTATTTAAAGTTTCTTTTGCATTTAAATACAATTCTGATTCCTCTTTGTTCAACTCTAAAATAAGATTCATCAAAAAAAATTCAGTTTCAGTAAATTTTTTTTGTCTTAAAGTTTTTTAATATGATTATCTCCGATCGACAATACTGAAAGATTAGTTGAAGAGAAAAAGAATTCCCATGATTCCCCATTTTTCTCTTTTATTGTGTCGAAACGAAATTTTTCTC
>JAPDSC010104487.1:0-12008 GCA_026290005.1 Latrodectus geometricus | reverse complement strand
CACACACACACACACACACACACACACACACACACACACACACACACACACACACACACACACACACACACACACACACACACACACACACACACACGCACACGCACACGCACACGCACACTATAAGAATACTTTACGAATGATTGTGTAATATTTAATATAAAATATTTCATGGAGTCTTGTGGCGTTTTTTTGTAAGGAATGCTCTAAGCTTATTAACATAATAGATGTTTCCTATACTTATGCTTAAACAAATTTGTTCCCATAAATTATTAACGTTATTATTTTATTTTGCCATTATCACAGAATTGAAAGAAGCAATATTATTTATTACTGGTACAACACATAAAACATGTCACAGAATATGTAGTATTACAGAACTACATATAAAACATCATCATCTACATATAACACATCAATTTTTAATATATCTATTTTATATGCTTTCTAAATTAAAATTTTTTAAACATGAAAAATATTTTCTCTTATTCAAAAATCATCAACTAAGGTAAATTTATTTTTAAAAATAATTTGTCGTAATACCGATATTATCCATAACTTCGAATACTGAATATGAAGTTGGTATATTCTCCAGCAGAACGATCACATCAAACCACTCAACATTTAAATATATTCCTAGATTATATACTTTCCTTAAAATAGTTATAAGGTTTTTAATAAAATATGAACATTTTATACTAAATTTAACTTGAAATAAAAATATGACTAAAAATATTAAGCATTTCCCTGAAAATTATAGTTATGAAATCAATACTAATAGCTCAGAAGTATATAAATATTCATAGTCACTGATATAATATCTTAAACTTTCAGTTGAATTTTAATGAAAATAAATTATAAAGTATTAACTAAATACATGCATAGAATAGTAAGATTATAGTTTTAAGCTAGTATTAATGCATGGGCGTAAATTTAGTTGTGGAAATACAATGCAAGGATGTAGCAAATTTTGGATTTCTCTTAATGAAATTTTAATAATAATGAATTTTTTGACATCTATCTGACAAGTTTGTTGTATTTTAGAGGGTATTTTTTTTTATAAAACTTTGTTTTTAATTGGAAAAATAATCATTAAGTATCTGCTCTTCCATAATATTAGGATTATCGTTGTAATTAATAATGTTAAATAAATTATTCATTTTTATGTGTTTTATAACAAATATATTTAATGAAATAAAAAAAAGCATTGCTATTTGCATCTATAATATTAATTTACTAAAATATATTAAATCTAAAAATAATATTTATTATAAGAACCACCAGGATTTTCATTAAGGGAAAAAGATTTCTGTCTAATTTTTAAGTATTTTAAAAATCATAATTTAATATTCTTCACCAACATTGTGAAATCATTAGGAATAAATCAAAGTTTTTTTTTTATCTAATCAATGTTTTCATAAAACAGAAATTGATATTTAAAATATTTTTCTTTTTACAATCCCTTTATTGTAAAAATGAAAAGTCAGAAAAATAACTCTTATGTATTCCTTTTTACAATGTTTACAAAAGAATCGTTTTTGCTTAGCAATAAGATATTTTTTTGATTAAATCATTTAAATTCAATCCTTTTCTTTAATCACAGCACTACAGCCGGGGTGGGCCTTGCCAGAGGAACAATGTCATGTCAAACTTTCCTATTTTTGACTTTAAGATTTCCATTTCCTTATTTTCATGATGGTTAAATCCTTGGTTGTATCTTCCAAGCATTTTGTTTTGGGTCTTCTTCAAGGTCCTTTGTTCAAAGGCTTCAGTTTAATTTTTTCCAAAACCTAGTTTTTATTTAATCATTCAATAGAACTCAACCCATCCTGCTAAATCCAAGATTTATTAAATCTAATGATCCTTTTTCACTTGATAAAGTTGTCTAATCTTAGATTATTACTGTTTCTTCAAAATGAATAATTTAATTTATTGAATCAAAAGTTCAAATTCAATAGTTCCTTTAAACGAGTGTCAGAAATCTACTGGAATAACTACGTTTGTGAGCAACATGTTTATTGTTTTGTTAAAAGGCTTTTTTTTTAAATCATGATTGCATTAATATGCAATATATTGTAAAACTGAAGCACTAATTAGAATCTTAAAACAAGAATTTTGTTTTTACTTTATTGAGTTTCTAACGGAAATAAAAAAATTCATAATAAATATATTTAAATTAAATCATTGTTACAATTTCCGTCTTTCTGAAATATTTGTCATACGCAAAATACTTTAGTGTTTTTGAAAACAAAATCGAGATGAATAGATATTAAAAAATGCATAGTTATTAAAAAACATTTAATGTGTAATGTGCATAGTTATTTTAATAAATAGTTAACGTAACTTCTATCATAAATATATTCCTTAACTTTGATAATAATATTTTTCTTAAGTTAAATTAAATTTTCAATCAATAGTCTTTCCAATTTAAATTATTTTCATATCACATATGATCTCTATACGATTGTCTAAAAAAACTATTTTTATATGGTTAAGATCTATTTATATCCTTGCCCAAATCAGAATAAAAATATACTTTATTTGAAAATATTGCCTTACTGAATTTTAATTCGAAATGATTGCTTCCCCTTATTATTTGTATCAATGTTAAATTAAAATAATAAGTTTTGAATATTATTGAAATAAAAAGTTTTGAATTAAAATAATTTTTTTGCACCACAATGCATGAGATTGTTAGATGCAAGAATATGCAATCGACAACAAATAAAAAATTTAAATGAAGTAAAATCCAAAGAAGACAATTTATCAGTATGAATATATATAAAATGATTATAAATCAAAATTACAAGATATATGAAAGCATTAATAAATATGGAAAGTAAATAAATAAGAACTTAACAAGCAAATGAATAGAAAAAAATAGTAAACAATATATGTATGCTCTCAAAACAGTAAATGAAGAGCTTGAAATACAAATATATATTAATTAGAAAGAAAAAAACAGAAATATAAAATCAAGTTTGAAAAGTCAAACAGTGTTATGTATTTTAGGACTAAAAATTAGAAGGTAGAAATAAATTTATCGAATGATGAATAAATTTGTATGTATAAAAATAAAGAGAAGAAGGAAACTTGATGACACAAAAATCTAATTCTGAACAAATCGATTTTCCTTGAAGTTAATTTATTCAAAAAGTAATTATCCAGCATTTTGAATTCCTCCGGAATTCCAGGAACATTAAGTTCACGAAATCTCTCTCTCATGTACCGTAACCTCTATTCTTAATTTAAATCTTTTTTAAGACCAATTTTTTGCTATGTAGTTATGTAATTTAAAATACTTCTTGAAGAACAAATTTATCTTACGGACTTTAGTTTTTTTTAATGAAAATATGGTAATTATTGATAAAAAAATGTATTTTTTTGAAATTTTTAACCAAATTTATGTGTAAACAAATAAAACAGGTGTTTATAAAACACCGATGCGCAGAATGTATCTTGAAGTTTTGAAACACTGATATTTACAATTTCTCTCAAAAATTACTTATATATATATATATTTTTTTTTGTGTTTAAAGAGCTCTTCAATTCATGCTATTTTTTAAAACATAAATACCATGAATACCACACTTCATGAAAAAATGAATATCAATGGAAGTATTATTGGAAAAAAAAAGTTTATGAAAACAGTCATTGAGAAAACGTGATTATATCAAAGGGAAAAATAGAACCCTTTTTGAAAAATAACTCGAAACTTTAAAATATTATTCAATTTTTTTTAAAGCAGCCTCTTTATAATGATTTGTTTATTTTATTATAACTTACATTAATATAACAACAAGTGATCTATCGTTTTTGTTCTACACTAAATAATAATTTTGAAAATTACAATTTCGAATACAATTTTGTAAAAGTAAAAATTTTTACACATAAGCCTTTGAGAAAATCCGATCACTTTGAGCTTTTGAATAAAACGGATTGGCAATGCACTTAAAATTTCTAAGCTTCTTTTTATAGAGAAATTAAGATAAATATTCATTATTATCATTAAGACTCATTACATAAATGAAATTTCTGAAAAATTAAGATAAATATTCAAATTTATGTTATTTTTCATTTTATTCCTTATAATGATTATTAAAAAATTATATATAAAGAAGAAGGGATATGAGATAAGAAAGATATTATATATATCTGGTTTGCCATATATATCAGAATGTGCTTTCGTAATATTGCTCACCGATAGTATTTGCCCTGGTTGTGGACTTAAGTAAATGCATATATATCGATTGTTGTTTGAAGAATTTAATATTTATGATTGTTAATATTTTTAAAGAGGTTCAAAATATCATTGCATACGCTACCAGAAAAACTTTTAAGCTTTGACATTTTATTTTAAAACAATATTTTGCATTCATATGGCAGGGGAAACAAAAAATGTGATATAACAACTTCATGTACTTCCGTTATAGAAACATTTGCGGGTGAATTCCGTTTTATTTAAAACAATATTATACGACGATTTTTTTTATTTATTATTTTTTAAGTGATATATGGTAAGAATCTAAAACTCACATTTAATTGTTTTCTTATAGAATTTTGAATTAATTATAATTCACAAGGCCTTTTTTATGATGTTTTAATGATTGATTTTCAAGAGTTTGTTCTTTGATTTTGCTAAATTTGTTTTTTCAAGGAAAATAAATATTCTACAGCAAAATATAATTCATGTGATCTCTTTCTCTCTCTTTTCAAATTATTAATTTCAATTTTAAATTAAACTTTATTCAAAAAAATTACTTGATTTCATTTTTAAGATAATATGATAAATCCTTCTTGCTTTGATACTAAATATATTCTTTTAACATCTAATTATTTAATAATGACAATAAATACTAAGGAGCATAATAGCTCAATTTTTATAATAATGAGTTTCTAGATATGTCTAGTATTTTTACATACACTCATTTGTAATTGTTAAATTTAAAAGAAGGAATCAGCGTGTAATTGTAATTAATAATAATGTTGGATAGTTAAAAATAAATTTGCGTGTCATTGGCAGTTAACATATTATCATATCACTTCGTCTATGATCAGGCTTTATATCCGTTTTAGAGGATTTCAAAAGGATTCAAGGCTTATTTCAGACTGTTCTAATTCCATTAGCATGCAAAGCCTAAGACCACTAAATAAGGATTGTCATGTACCGATTAATTATGAAAAGGAATCGTAACTGTGATTTTTTTCTTCCAATATACGTTATAAATGAATCTCGTACGAGTGGATTTGTTTGCTTTTTTTTTTTATTTTTTTTATTTTTTATAAAATTTACAGTATATAGATTTGAATTTCTTCATGTGTTTTGTGAATGCGAAACCACATTTTGAACACTTGAGAATAAGGAAACACATTCCTATTGTTCAATGTTACTTATTACATTATGTTCAATAGAACTCAAATATTTGTTTAATGAGAAATTATCTCATTAAATAAATATTTGAGTTCCATTAAAATAGCCAGACTGTGTAAAGTTGCTTTTTCCTACATATACTATAAATAAAATAATTAAAATAATATAAACTATGTCGATAAAGTAAGTATATAGAATACTTTTATTTTATATAACATCAAATTTAAAAAAGTACGGAAAAGTTCATGTAGGATTCCATACAATTTAAATGTTATTTTATTATCCTTTAACTTAGTATACTTCTTCATTATATATATCAATGTATATGTTATTTATATATACAGTTTATCTTATAAACTGAACAATATCTTGTGAATGGTTTTTTATTTATCGATAACTCATTTTATATTAATTTGATTACCATGCATGTTTTGGTAAAACATTTTTTTCTGCAAAGAATATTATTTGAAAATATGCTTAAAAAGTTTATGAATATTGCATACATGCTTTCAAGTCAGAATTTGTATGTTTAAATATTTAGATATGCTTTTAAACTACATTGAAGTTCATCTCAATTGTATTTTAATTTCATAATAAGTGACCACACTAAGGTAAATAATTTGAGATTTTTAATTCATTTATAATATTTCCTTAAAAACCTATAACTAAAGAGAAAATATGCCCAATTTTTAGAACTATTTTTTTTTAAAGTTAAAGCAGTGTATACAAAAACAAAACTTGAAAAGTATTAGATTTATAATTTAATTAATATTCAATAATATATTCATGTTTTTGTTTAAGGTATTTTAATATCAAAAATGTTGTATTGAAATAAACGTTGTTAAAAATGAAAGTCTTAGATTATACCAAATTCGAAGTATGAGAACATAAATAAAATGACAACTTTGACATTAAAAATAAGATAAAGGTACAATTATATAAGCTTCAAAAGAAAACCTTCTCCTATTATTGGTTAAAATATACGAAAAATATCTTTTAGTAAATACTTTTTGTAAATGTATAAATCATATAGTTCTCTATTTATAAAAATGTTAAATTTCCCAATTTTCAAATAAAAACGTATCTTATTTCACATTTCCTAAAAAAGTTTCTCCTCTTCATACATTTTTATTCCTTATTTTCTTCTTTATATTAATGTGCATCTAAATGTGCAAATTAGATTAAACTTACCTAATGTAATTGAGAGAGATAACCTAATTAGATTAAATTCATAACTAGAGGAAGTGGTATTTTTATAATTTCGAAATATTATTCCGATTATTCCTTCGTAAATGAAGATTTGATATTGCCTTATATTCATATGTTAACCTAAATGAATCACCAATGATTTACATTAAATATAAATTCAATGTTTTTTAAGGTAAATATTAATTTTTTTGTATTTATATATGTGCAATTTTGATCATTATTTTGACATTTATATCCAACTCAGTTAAATTAGTTAAATCCTATATTATGGAACAAATTTTACAATAACTTGCTATTAATGCATACATTCGCAAATTCAAATGGATTCCTTAAATAATTTATTTATTTTAAAAATTGTATTTATTTTAGGCCATGTTTACGACTGATTGGTTGAGTTATTATCCTTAAGTTTATTAGTTTACGAAATCCATTCCTAACTTGTTTCTTTTTCATTCATTTTTAACATTTTAGACATGGATACTTGTAAAAGCTTGGAATGCACTTTTATTAGACACCCCGTGTTTATTCAGTATTCACTTGCAACAGAAAATGACCACAGAATGGCAATCAAATAAAATTCCTTTAATTAAATGCAATGTTTTAATGAAATTATTTGGATCAGTTAGAAATTTTATAGTCATCATCATATTTTTTTTTTTGATTTAAGAAACTAAGTTGGAGCATTTTCTATTGACTAACTTAAATTTACTTATTTTTTATCTCATTGCAAATTAAAGGAATTTCAAATTATTGGATAATCATTTTGGTGAAATGTAGGTTTAAATGTTTTCTAGACAAACTCATGCATTAAAAAACCTTTAACGTTGATCATTAGCCATGTTTTAAAAGAGGTTTGAAGTTGAAATTCTTGTTTTAAAATCTAACATATTTAATTAATCTAGGACTTCTAACATTTTTATGGAAATTTCATTTCAATGCTTACATGAAGTATTTTCTGTCTATTTTGTAACCAGCTTTTCTACTTATTTAATCAAATGATATCTTATATATATCAGAATCTAATTGTTATATTTTTGCACTTGGTATTAGAATTTCGCTTCCTTTTGATCTAACCATCTCGGAAGAGTAACATGTTATCTTAGATTCTGATTTTTTTAATGATAAAATAAATTAAGTGTTATCAATCGATTAAACAAAAAGAACAAAATAATGCATTCTATTCGTTTCTTTACGTGAATAAGACGGGGAATTTACGTATTTGGATTGTATGGCACGTAAACAGCTAAACTAATTAGAATTTTCTAAGTAAAATGCAATTTTATAAATGTATTTATTGGCATCATAAAATATGTTACTATGAACTATTGAAACCGCTAAATTATATTACATATTTTATTGATTAGAAAATCGGGAAAATTAAGAAAGTAAAGATAATAAGAAAAACCATATAAAAAAATCAGAGATAAAAAAAATATATTTTCAATTGTAAATTTGAAAAACGAAACTTTAAAAAGGGTGGTTTACTGCAAGAAATTTATTGTGTGTAAGATTACAAAATATTTAAGTCAAGGAAATTAAACCCATGAATTTTTGAATTGAAAACCTGACCGCTAACTATTCATTTGGAGACGGATTTTTTTTTTATCTTCTTACATTTTTATTAATGCTTTACTTTTTATTATTAGCAATACATTTTTATTAATAATATTCTAGTAAAATATTGAATTATATTTTCTTTAAGAACATACGAATGAAAAATTTTAAATTTATGCAGATTTAAATGTAGTATTTCGCGTGTTTTAAGTTTTTAGTTAAAAAATAATTATTTTAAAAGGTTTTCAGAAAAAAAAATTTGCTTTTCTGTGATAAAATTAAAGAAAAATATAAGTAAAATAATAATAATTAAATTTTTCGTTCATAAAAAATGTAGTTGATGAAATCATAATTAAAATAAAAATAAAAAATTGTATTTTTCATGGTATAACTTGAACTCTTTTGCAGACATTGTGCTATAAAAATGTTATAGAACATTAAAACTGCATTTTTCAAAATCTACTTAATTTTTTAGTATTCCTAAGTATGAAATATTTTAATTCTTACATGAATTTTTAATTAATTTTAAATTAGAAATGTAATTATGAAGTTTTTAAATTATTACTTTCTAAATTTTTCTCCATTTAAAGAATAAGAGTAAGATCGTACTTGCATTATGTGTTTTCGCTTAAAGTATCATCCTTTTGAGGAAATAATTTTCCAAATCACAGTTTAGTAAGGGATTTCGAATTTTTTTTATTATTGTTTGTAATTTCTATGAGATTTTATTCTTGTTTGACGCTAATTTTATAAAACAAACAATATTTTTATTATGTTAATAAATTTAAAAGAAGAAAAATGAAACTCAGCAATTTAATATTATTTTTTTATAAATCTTAATTTTCAGTCATAAGGGTTGATGGAATTTGGAGAGCATTTTAACATGATAATCATGAAACAATATTTAATAAGAGAAAAAATAATTTTATATATTTTGTATTCTTCATAATAAGCGTAAGTTTAGTTCAATTAAAATAATTTTCGAATTTATACTGAATCTATTCTAAACTATTAATTTTAAAAGTATGCGGTGATTACATTCTTAGCTTTATATCAATTTTTACTGTATGAAATCGAAAAAACTTCCATTTAGTGAGCTATGTTCTAGTGCTTCTAGTAATTCTATTAATTCTAGTGCATGGTCTAATCCCTGATTTACCAAATATATGGATTTATTGAAATATTGAACATTGAATAAAAACTACTATTTTATAAAAGTTTCTAACAAATACTTATAGTTTAGTTATTTGACGCAAACTTTCTTAAGATATTAGATTTAATATTACATGCCCTTCAGGAATATGCAAAGAATATTTTTTTAAATAATTTTATTAAGGCTTTTCTTCATGTTTTCACTAGAGCTGAAAAATAACCGATATAATTAATCATCTTAATTAAAAGATTCACAGTTGAAAGGATATAAAAAAATTACCAATTTCCCTTTAAAAAATGCAGGTTTATTTAACTAAAATTATGCATTATACTTTTTCTTCATTCTTTTCAACTTTGCATCATATAATAAAAATAATTAGGATTATAAATGCAGTTTTTGAAAACAAGTTAACATAAGAATGGTTTATTGAGTGTGAAAGTTAATGATTTTATTAAATTAGACACCTACTTACATTATAGATTTTACATTAGAAAAATAACACAGTTTGTGAATAATGAAAAATATTTAACTCTTTAACGCATTGAAAATATTTAACGAAAGATAGTTTTTTACTTAAATTAAATAATTAATTTAGAGTTAACTATCATATTTTTAGTTTACTTATATAGTTTATTTAAAGTAGGTAAATTAATCATAAAGAAATGCCTTTAGCACTTAAACTATCCGCGATGTTGCCATTTTTTTCACATGGCTGTTTTTTATTCTTTAATTAAATAGAAAAATGTGAAATTTATTCTGATATGCAGTTTAATCAAAAAATTTCTTAATTTTCTCACAAATTTTAATGGGCAACACTCAGACAAAGAATTTGCATCATTGCTTAACTTTTTATATGAGTTATAATAGTGAATGAAAAGTGAGTCTAAAAAAAATTCGTAATGTATCTTATATATTTAATGCGTTAAGTGTAATTAATGTAAAGCCGTTTCATGGAATAAATTTAAACCTTAGAATGATTCTCAAAATATAAGTTTTAAATAGCATTTTTTTTATCAGAATTTTGTGCAAAAATTATTTCATTTTAATGTTAAGCGAACACTTGAAAGCAAAATATTATATATTTAAATTGTTACTAAATTTATTAAGAAATCATGTCTATCAGTATGAATACCAAAATACATTATTAGTTATAAATTTATTAAAAATACATACACAATTTACGTCCTAAATAATTTAGAAAGATATTACAAAAAATATATACAAACATTTATAATTCAAATATTGAGATCTTATGATTTTTGAAAATTAAATAATGAAAAGGTAAAATTTAGCATTTGTATTTAATTTTGAATCATTTGATATCTAATGATGATGAGGTAGATTTCATCACATTCGTATTTAATTTTGATTTATTTGGAAATATACACATCACACGTAAATGAATTTATTGATCCTGAATTTATCCATTTTTCTGTACAAATCTATTTGGAGGTACTTTTATTGGGCAGGAAAATTATTTTATTTTAAAAATTTATGCTATCAAGGTTTAAGAAACATAGAATTGCTAAAAAGCTAGATTTTCTAAATTGGATTGCTATAAAACTAGATACTTTCCTTAACTAGATGTTTTTGTACAATCCTTTGTTTAAAAACAATTATTTTTCCAAAAGTCTATGAAAACTGCTCTAACAATAATTGTTTGACTTCAGAATTTAGAAAATTTTTCTGTTAAAACAGAAATTTCGTTAGTTAAAATTTTTAAGATCATTTATTTAAAAAATAATTAAATTTGTTAAAAAATAAAGAAACAGTTAATATATATATATATATATTCTACTCCATTGTAAAATTGAAAAAATTCTTCTGTAAGTATCTTAAATTTAAAATAAATACTATTATAAATAATTTTGAATTTCAAATGTTAAGAGAAGCATCTATAAAAGGATGAATTTTTTAAGCAGTACTAAAGTTTTGTCTAAATTTGCACTCAATAAAGATTGTAACCAATATTGTATATGGATAGTTAAATAGGGTTTTCATGTAATGCAGGTTGAAATCTTCAATATTAGTATTGAGGAACTAATTCAATTTTAGATTCATTGGAAAATTTATTTTCAAAAAATACTTACAACAGTTGAGTTATTTTCGGTGAATTTGTAAGTTTTTTTCCTATATTGAAAAGCTGAAAAGCATATATATATATATATCTAATCACGTTTTTTTTCTAATCTAAAGCTATGCGCTTTTATAACGTTTTCAATTTCCGGTGAAAATCCCAATTGTTGGTTTAAATAAGCAATTTAAACAAATCAAAATCAAGAATTAATTCTCCAAGAAAAGAGGTAAATTAATAAAAAAATTGGAGTTATATGGAGGTGTATTTAGTATTTTATTACATTATTATGTGCTTATAAATAAAATAAATCTATTTAAAAGATTACATAGCACTTATTTAATTATTTATGTATCAAGTATTTATGGTATAGAATTTGGTTAATTTCAAGGTATCCTATACTTAAAGATTAAAAATAATGTATATAGAATGTTTAAATTTAGTATTTTCAATATTTTTTTTTGCAGATTTTGACTACTGACAATTTTAATATCATTTTTTCTTGAAACTGAAGATAATTATCATAAAATAATTTCCTTTACACTGTATTATTCTTGTAATTTCTTAGGAAAAAAGTAATTTAATAATAATATTTTATTGGTCTTTAGAATGTTTTAATTAATTTATTAATTTGTATATATATATAT
>JAPDSC010104465.1:20221-61792 GCA_026290005.1 Latrodectus geometricus | reverse complement strand
ACCTGGGATTTAGTCCAATCTAGAAGGGTCATTGCAAGAAGCTATTTTTACATCAAGAAGTCTTTATATAAGTCTCAATTGCCCACATCAGTACTTCAATAGCCCTGGATAATGTTCCTTTCTTTTCTCCTAAAAGGTATATTATCACTTGTGAAGACCAGCTTACTAACAGCTTCGTAATAAATCGCAAGCCTATTTGCTGCAGCTTTGTTATCAGGAAAAACCTGACTTCTTCCATCTGTTACAGAGTTACTCTTTTCATACTGTTTCTGTTCTTTATTAATGCTCTTGACAATTCGCCATAATTTAGAGCTGTTGGTCCCCAAGTCCAAATTTTTGCACATCTGTCTCCATCTGGATCTCTTTAGTTCTGCATAAATTTTTTTTTCTGCATTAATTTAATTAATTTCTGTCCTGAGACCAGAATTAGAATTATTCAAAAAGAAGGTTGCAAACTTATGGTTAGCTCTCTGGCCTTCACTCCAGGAATTCAATTGTTCAATTCCCACCTTAGGTTTGGATGTTTGTAGTTATACATTTTAAGCATACAAAATATATTTTAAATTGTAATTCCCATTCTTATGTACAAAAATTGATCATTGAACAAATCCGTATGAAGAAGTCGTATGAAAAAACCCTTTCTATTAGTGTGAACTAGTACTTTGTCTTGTTGTTGTGGCTACCTAAACAAGTAGAATTGATTCATAGTTTCTGTTAGTATAAAATAGAACTTTGTCTTATTGTTGTGACCATACTAATAAATAGGATTGATTTATAATATGTAATTAAAAATATTTATGATCCGTTGGTCTTATTGATTGTAATAATTATTATCTTCTGAGTCTATGTTTATGTTTTCAAGTTAGTTGCTTATAAATCTTCTCTAGATAATAATTTTACGATCTAAAGTTAATCTCTGTGCAAATACAATCTTAGTTCAATATAGCTGGATTCCAATGATTTCATAATCAATTTTGAGATTTAAAGATCAAGTAGTAATAGAAGAAAAATAAAACTTATAAATAAATATACACACACCAAAGAAATTCTTTATTGCTTTATGCATGTATAAAAATAATAATTATTCCTACTTCTAAAAAACTAAGAAAAGTGATAAGCAGAAATATTTTATATTTATAAATATTGGAATGTTACATATTTTTTCAAATAAGCTCTTAATTATATTTTAATCAAATCATTTGCAAAAATGTATTAATTACTCATAACTCATGTGTTTAGTTATATGTAATAAGCTATTACTAAATTTTTAATTTCCTCTAAATATTACAATTAAGTTTATGAAATGCTCTCATTAATTTATGTGATTTGAGATAAGAAGTTTGCTTACATGAAAATTAACCCAAAGTCACTGGACTAAATTTCATAGGCTATTAATAACTATTTTGGTGAACTTAACAAAGCATGAGTATGTAACAACAAAATATTCTATGAAGCTGGTATGAACTGTTTGAATCTCGTCAACTAATATTTAGTGTCTCTATAGGTGTAATGCTTACCTTTGGTGTTGAAATTTATGATATTTAATTTTCTTCTTTTTTGGTCATGATTTTTGACATGATAAATAAATCATGATTTTCTTTTTTTAGGTGAATAGTGGAATTGTTATGTAGAATATAATTATGGTCATGACATATTTGCAACTATCAGCTGCAGATTTTTCCATCTATTATAGAAATGCGATGCACTTTGCAGAGAAAGATTACTCCACTCCAGGTGTTCGGTGTTTTCTTTGCTTGCATGACACTTGTCTGGCTGATAATGCAAGCTGGTAAATATTGCTTGCATCAATATTTATATTTTCAGAAGCTTAAGTTGATTTCATATCAAATATTTATGAATAATTTTCAACCATGACTTAAAAAATAGAAAAAGTATTCTTTTTTCTACCAAAAGTTATCATTTTAAATAAACTTTCATTTAGTGTGAAGATAATTTTTATTAATATTATTGAACAGCAAAATAACATAAGATTTAAAGAAAAATTATTCCAAATTTGTTTGTAATATTAATAAAAAAAATATATTTGATATATTCTTAAATATGGAAACTCGATTATTATTGACTAACCACAATAAATAAAATAAAATGTTAATTATAGTTCTAAAGGAAGATACTTTTCTGTGCAATCTCATCTTTGCTTTTTTGTATCAGTAGCTCTGTGAATTTTGTGCAATTTTTGGAAAATAATAGCTTTTATAGATCATGTGCTTCACTTTTTTGTATCTGTAGCTCTGTGAAACAAAATATTTCAAAAAAAGGTCCATAATGTGGACTAAACACATTTACTATATTATTATAGACATACTGTGGTTTTATTAATTAAAAATCTTAGTATTCTGGAAAAATACAATTATTTAATTTATAACAAAAGTGGAAATAATTTTATCTAAAATTAGGATGTAATATTGTTACGTAATGTTCTTTTTATCTTTGAATATAAAGAAATTTTATGTTAAAATTACCTATATTAAAAGTTCTTACTATCTAACAAAATTCAGAACAAAACATATCAGAATTATATTTAAAAAAATTCTCAGTTGATTGATTATTTTGACATAACTTTCTAAAGCATTTTTTCAATACATGTATTCTCTGATTATTTTATAAAAATTTTACTTTACTTTAATTTATAATCCACAATTTTCTTTCTTTTTAAAAAAAAAATAAATATTTTTTCAGCTGTTTTTAATACATGCTTGCAAGCAAAAAATACGATTCCTACAAACATACATGCTCTTTGTCAAAAAGAACAGGTAATTATTTCAAAATTTTATTTACTTTAAAGTTATTTGTTATGTCAATTCTAACAAGGTAATACTGTGCCAAGATTTGATTATATTGTATTGCCTAAAATTATAGAGGGATTTATAAAAATGATTTCATAAGCGGAGTTGTTTAAAAATGAGTAAATTAAATTTATTACATAAATTATAAATGTGGATATAATATGTAATGCATCAAATGTGATATTTTAAAATATATTTATTTAAATCATGATACATAATTATTTTTGAAATTATTATGTACAATTTTATTTTTGAATTTCAATAAAAAGTTGGCTTTTTACGAAACACACATCATGCAACATTATTTTAAAAAATCGTAATTTTCTGTTCTTGGTCAATTTATTTATTTATTTTTTAGAGCTTACTATTAAATTTTTTTTGTATTTATTATACTTTCGATATAAATTTTAGTCACTTTGATCATTTTTCAAATCATTATTTTCAGTGTTAATGGCTCATTGTGATCTAATAGTAAGATGTCTTACTATCTGAACTAGAATATCAAAGTTCAATTTCAGACTGCATTAAATAACAATAGTTATGTATTTGTATGTATATCTGCATGGGTGAATATATATATATATACTTTAGAGTTTCCTAAGTTTCAAGTCTTGTAACACATAAATAAAGCATCTTTATAGATAATGAAAGTTTTCTCAGAAGGCAGTATGTAATGAATGCTAAACTTTAAAGTTGCTTTCAGCTTTTAGGCAATACAGTTAGTATTCTTAACATTTTCATCCTTATGGGCTCGCTATGGCCTAGTTATTGGAGTTGTACTCTTCAAAGCAAAAGTCCCCAAAATATATGCGTTGTGCTTTTGCTTTGTGTATGCATCTCTCTGTTGGGGTATGTACTTGAGAAATTTTCAGGTTTCCTCCTTTTCAACACATGAATAAGAAAATTTTATTATTGAATAAACGTAACTTGTTTTCATTTAATGTTCTCATTAAAGTTAAAAGCAAAATTTTTCTTTAAAATTAAAAGAGGGTTGATATTGAACCAAACTGATGACTGAATAATTGCACTCTGACCTCAGTTCAGCATTCATTGAGTTTCCCTACAACTTTAGGAATAGCTATTTATAATAATTGACAATTTATTTAAGCTATACATGTGATCATATTAGCTTTCTTAAAGTTATTTTATAAACTAAATTACTAAATTTTTAATTTGCATTCAACTGGAAAAGAATATGAGATTTTTGTGATAAGTACAAAGAGATAATCGTTTTCACTAAGATTATTTTTAGAGTTTCTTCTTAAATTAATTTTTTGTAATTAAATCTAATTTCTAGAGCAACTTTCTCCATCACATTTATCAAGTGGTGAAAGGTGAGCCACAATGCATGAAGATAATCAAGGCGATGCAAACAGCTGTTGCTGCATACAACAATCAACCTACCATTTATATCATCACACCTACTTATGCAAGACCCGTACAGAAGGCTGAATTGACTCGGCTGTCACACACGTTCTTATTGGTATTTTTTTGTTTGTTATAGTTATAGACCTAATGTTTCAAAAGTGCCCATTGTAATCATAATTCACCCAAGTGTTGTGATTGTATATCCACAGCTAAATTGTACTCTGTGTTAAAGATCTAATAACTAAGCTTGTTTTGGTATATATTTTCAGAACTTAGAAAATTAATTTGTAAGACCAGTGTTGAATTTATTATTTAATATTAGGAGGCTAAGACTTTTTCATTATTTGATTAAAAAAGTAATATGTAAAAAATTAATAATTTTTCTCTTGCCAACCAAAAAGTTACTTATTTCCTAATAATGAAAGTAACAGGAAATAATATGCTCAAAATATAAAGTGAACCTCTTATTTTCTTAACATTCATTTTATCTTCATAGAAAAATATTCTTGAGAAATGGAAAAAATCTCCGCTTTTTGTCCATATTCCATGTCACTGCCTATTTATTAATTCTTTTCCATAAAAGGATTATGTTTCCTTTTATGATGATATAAAGTTATAATACAATTTTGCTAAAGACAGCAGAATGATAACTTCTTAGTTTTCAGTTAAAAAATTCATGAGTTCAATTCCCACTTCAGATGTAGATTCTTGTTGTTGTATAGAATCCCATTTTAAATTCTATTTGAATTAGCCTTCATGTAAAATGTAACTAGAAAGGGGCAAAGAAGTCCCTTTCTAGTCAATAGTAGAGGGGAAAATTGCTCAACATCCCCTATATATTTTTTCTCCAGTTCTTGCCCTCTTCTAACTATAATAAATACTCTTCCAATAAAAGAACTTGTCTTTTAGAAAAAAAATCCAAATCTATAATTAATTCTCTTGGACATTACTTTTGATTTGCAGATTATGCCTACTGTCCTAGGCTACTTATATTGATTTTACTATAATTATTGTTAGCAAGTGTGGTAAATATTCTTAAAAGTCTGCATTTAAAATTATCTTTTTTTTTATTATTTATTTTGTTGCTTTTTCATCGTAAAATAAACATTTTGTATTTATTTATATTCTACTTCTATTTTATCGGTAGTAAAATTTCAAATTCATTTTCATAGGTCCCACACCTTCATTGGATTGTAGTCGAAGATTCTGAAAACAGAACTGCACTTGTAGCAAACTTTTTAAGAAATTCCAGATTGCCTCATACTCATCTTCATATACCAACACCTCTTCCAATAAAAATGAAAAAAGAAGACCCAAGTTGGTTGAAACCAAAAGGGGTTTTGCAACGCAATTTAGCTCTGAATTATCTTCGAAGGCATACAAGCACTAAAACTGCTGGAGTTGTATATTTTGCAGATGATGATAACACTTACTCCCTAGAAGTTTTCGAAGAGGTAAATTTTTATTATTAATAAATCTGTGATTATTGATAAAGTAAAGTGATTTTTTTATAATGCTGAAAGCTTTATTTCATCAGATTTTAAATATAATTTAATGAACTTGATTTTTATACATTCTGAATACATTCTGTAAAAAAATGTTTAATTTTTTATATTAAGAAATTGAAACTTAAATGCTTCTTTTTAAACATTATAATTATAATATTGTTATATCTGTGTACTTTTTAAATAATTTTTTTAAAAATTAAGTTGTTTCCAAATGTGCAGAGTTTTATCGAAATTATATCTAAATTTTATAATATAACTGATATGAAACTTTGTTTTCTAAATATATATAAATATCGATTGAAGAAAATATGTTTTTTCTCCCTCAACTTTATTTATAAACTTTATAAGATTAAGATAGCATTCTCTTTATTTTTAAGGAATAATTTTATCTCTAAGCGTAATTATACTTGTATTAAAAACATTTTGCTTCAATTTACAATTTAAAAAAAAGAGCATCTTTTTACAGTTAAGCATGATGAAAAGACTTTTCTTAATTTATATTACAGAGTATCATTTGAAGTATATGATTACCTTTTTAATTAATATTCTCTTACTCTAAAAATGCTGTGCTTGAGCACAGCATTTTCTTATTTTTTATTAACAACTGATTTTGTATTCAGGCATTTAGTTAGGTTTAAAGCATCAATTAATGAATGTATAATAATGCATTCATAAGTATATTTTTAATTGAAAAAAACTAATTTTTTATAATTAGGTATTTTTTTTAACCAATTTAAAGATTGCATTATACATTTCTTAAGCAAAATATTTATCAAATATATTCATTTCATCACAGTCTTATAAATTATAGAGAATATAAGCTTGTTTAATTTGAGAGATCACAAAACATAAGAGTGATTTTATTTTCTCTCATATATGATTATGTATAGCTGATAGCTGAACAACCAAAGCTGTTGTAAAGCAGTTAAACATCTATTGTGTTTTTGACTTCTCGGAGAATTTTCTATAAAGCAATTGGTCACTGTAATTTCACAACGTAAAAAAACTTGGAAAACTCTGAAGTATCCAAGTGATATTTTTAATAATGAAAGCGAGACATACATGCTGAAAATCGAAACATAACATGCATCTTACATTGCTCCAAAACAATTGTAATCAATCTTGGAGCATCCACTCCAAATGATGTGATTCTACTACTAGGCTGCAAAAGCCAATTTTCTTACATAGTTTAAAAGGAAAAAATTCTGCTCAAATTAATTATGAAATTAATATTAATTTAAAATTCAGGTTTTTTTGTTCTAAGTAATGACCCCTGAAATTATTATTTATTATCTTAAAAAATGAGATTCTTAAAATCAAAAGAAACAGCTTGAACAGTAATGTATAAAATTCAAGTTTATTGGGAAAAAGCATTTAGTTGAATTATTTATTAGGTGATAAATATTATAACCATATTGAATATGAACTGAAATATACATATATATTTATTCATGAGTATTTTTTATTAAAACATTAGAATTAATGTTTTATATATTTATAAAACTATTTATTTTTAATTATTGTTTGATATGCTGTTACATGGGCTCGTGGAAAAATCCATTTCATTAATATTTCTAATATTTGTTAAAAATTCGGGTGGAATGCTTTGCATAATTAATTTAATTAGAAGTGGCTATATAGTTATTTGTGTTATCAGGCATTGTAATGTACATATAATCGTCATTATTATGACTTAGATACTACTAAAAAAGAAAATAATTATCCACAGTGGAAAACTATATTATTTATATGAGTCAATTTTATTCTCTATTTCAAATTCTGAATCAAAGTCAAATATATTGCTTATCATTTTATTAAATAATAGTTGTTTTCAGCTGATTGAATATTATTTTATGAATGGGAAGTTAATTAAATTATTTTCCCATATATTATTTGTTTTTAAATCAAAGCTAAAAAATCTTGCATGTTTTAAATGCTAATATAGTTTTGAAATAATATAATTAAAGACATAATCATGGTACTTCTTGTTGCATCAGAATGCGCTCAATACTTTGCTCTGAGTTGGACTCTACCAGTTAGATAGAAGCAGCCAAGTAGGAACCTTTGTCATTTAAAAGCTGGGACCAAACAGAAGACACCTTAATACTTGACCTACCACTCCTTGAGGTATCATTTTACTTAGAGGACATTGCGACCATGGCATATTTAACATGCCTCAGCTTTTTTTAGTGAGCTTGACAAATCTTCAGTTTGGTTGGAATTCAGACTCACAATCTTCTAATTAGAAAATTGCATCTTAACCTATCAGGCCACTGCGGCCTCCTCATGGACTTATGTAAGATCAATGAAAACAATAATTCATTTGTTTTTGTAGATGAGACACACCAAAATGGTGTCAGTGTGGCCTGTTGGTCTGGCAGGTGGACTTATGGTGGAGAAACCTTTGGTCAAAGATGGGAAGGTGGTCGGTTGGAATACCGTCTGGAAAGCAAATCGTCCTTTTCCTATTGACATGGCTGGATTTGCAGTGAATCTGACTTTGCTCCTGGAGCACCCAGAAGCTGGATTCAGTCTTTCAATTCCCCGAGGATATCAAGAAAGTAATCTTTTGAAGAATTTAGTTCGAATTGACCAGCTGGAACCAAAAGCAGATAACTGTACTAAGGTGATTTTTTTCATAAACAAACATGATATATATAAAGTCTAGTTATGTGATAAATTAATTTCTAATAATAATTTTTTTCATTAAAGTGAATGGTATGTTCTTATTTTATAATTATGTATATTTGTTTTAAATATTGTTCAATAAATCTATTTGTATTCTAAAAGAAAAAAATTATTTTATTTTCTAATTTGCTGTTTAGAAACAAAATAGCAAAAAAAAAAATTTCATATTGAAGTTTTACATATACATAAGCATTTAAAAGAATGCACTTTTTTTATGAAAGGTATATGTCACATAAATAGAATGTATAAATTATATCTTGCTTTTGTCCAATACAAAAATCTGTTTTTATTAAATGATTTTCAGTAAAAAATGAATGCAAGTACTGAATTATGCAAGTACTGAAAATTATTATCTCTAAAGTTTTTCATTTTAACAAAATAATATCAATTACATGATGTTAAAAATTCAAATAGTAAAATGTAAATCACATTTTACTGCAGTGTTCATTAAAAGTATTTTTCCTATTTAGGCGAATTTTTTTCAGTTACTTTATTAAAAGTAATTCTATTCATTAGTTATTATTACTAGATAATGGTCTATGAATATGACTTTATATTTTGAATTATTATCAGGATGCATACATACAATTACATATTTTGTATTATACTATGCAAATTTTATTTTTTGTACTATTAAGTAGGAAAATATGTATAGTAGGATTACTCTAGTTTAATTAATATTAATGAAATAAATTGATAAATACTCTTTCATTGATTATTAAATGAGATTAAAACTGTAATTGTAGGAAATATGTGCATAAATTTCAGATATTATTACCAAGATTTATATTGCCTTGAACTGAGTGGAGATTTTAAATAACATTTTTTTGTGCCAATGCCTTTTTTATGTTAATGTTGTCTTTATTTTTCATATTTTATTAAAATGTATATATTTTGAAAAAATAATTTATATCTATAAATTAAAATTCATTAATGTATTTATTTCATATTTATCATATTTGTGTTAATAAAAATTAAAATATTCATTATCAAATGTAGTTTTGTAGTTATTAGAGACTGGAATAATGTCAATTGTATAGGTGGAAAATCTTAAAATTTGCTTTTCTGAGAAAATTAAAATGCATATTTTGGGTTTTTAAATAAATTTTCGCTTTCAAATTTTGCACACATTAACTCCATATCGATTATTTTCTGTTTATAACTTAAGGAAATTTATTGGAACTGTTTATATTAAAGAAGTTTACAGTTATAACATTTTGAAATGCTGCATTTATTTTGAGTAAGTTGCAAACTTTATTGTAAATTTAAACAACTAGTTAAAGTATGTTTATACATTTATTATCAAATATCTATTTCATATTTGATTCCTTACTTACAATATCTTAACTGCATGCTTGCCTAATTTATAACACTTGAAAAAATTTATTATAAATGAACCTATCAATGTGACAGATGTTAGAAAAAATGTAATAAACTTACATGTATCAATCAAACCTAGAAAAACACATGTCAATGGGTATAAAAAAATAAAATCTAACTTTTAAATACAAATTGAAAGCATATGCATTTCTCAAAATATATACAAATTAGGAACTTTCAGGCATAAATTGTCAATAAAATCGATTTGTTATATAAATTTTGTTTCAAGTTTAGTAGAAAGATAATACGAGGGTTACTCTGAAATTTTTGAGATACGCGCAGATGAGAATTTACAAAATAAAAATAACGGTTTAATTTTAAAATACAAAGTATTTTAACACAGAAGACGATTTTTTACTGACTTACTTCAACTTGTTTAGTGTAGAATAAATTTTAAACAGAAGAGAAAATGGAGTTGACGCGTGAACATTTTCGCGCTATTATTTTCTACGATTATAAAGCAGGATTAAATCAAGAAGAATGCGTTCAACGATTGCAATTAGCATTTGGTGATGAATCTCCAGCTCGTGCTACTTTATTCAGATGGTTTAGAGAATTTAGAAGAGGTCGCAATTTTCTTCAGGATGAAGAACACACAAGAAGGCTGCCATCGGCAGTAATCCCGGATAATGTGTCTGCCATACGAAAAATATTAATGGATGATAATCTCTGTACCTATCCAATGATACAGAAGGAACTTAACTTTGGATCCGCAGCCATACACAAAATCATTCATAAAGAATTACATATGAAAAAAGTAGTTTGCCATTAGGTTCCTCATAATCTAATTGAGCATTACAAAGAGGAGCGTGTCAGAATCAGTAAAGAAACTCTTAAATTGCTAAATGAAGGTGGCCACCACATCATTTCTAAAATTGTAACAGGTGATGAAACGTACATACCGTTTTTTGACGTTCCAACACGCCAAGAAAGCAAAGTATGGCTCTTTGAAGATGATCTCAAGCCGACAATGGTGAAAAAACAACGCGTACTAAAAAAAGTTATGTATGCCGTTTTCTTCAGAAGTACGGGATTGGTCAAAGCCATCAAGTTGGAAGGACAGAAGACAGTAACAGCAAACTGGTATACCAATAAATGTCTTCCAGAAATTCTACACGAACTGAATATTAGGGAACTAATGCTTCACCATGACAATGCATCTTCACATACAGCTGGATTAACAGTTGAGTTTCTTCAACAAAAACAAATTAAAGTGATCGAACATCCACCGTATTTACCTGATCTAGCTATGTGCGACTTTTGGTTATTCTTTAATCTAAAAAAGAACTTACGTGGACGTCGTTTTCATTCAAAAGAAGAGATTGATGTGGCTATAAATGCATTTTTTTTCATCTATTCCAAGAAATGAATGGCTTGAGGCATTTAATCTATGGAAAATTCATCTACAAAAGTGCATTGATGCTGGAGGAGACTACTTTGAACACATCTAAAATTTTGTAAGTGTAACTTTAAAAACCTAGTTGTATCTCAAAAATTTCAGAGTGACCCTCGTATTAAGAGTTATAATAAAACTTACATCTCCATTACATGCTTTTTTAATTGAAGTTTTCCTACATTATCCAGCAATATGTTTCACAATTGATATGTAAGTTTAACAGTGAAATCTTTAAACAGAAATTAAATGTTTAATGTATCATGATAGTAAATGTTGAAAGTTTTGGTGGTACATATTTTTATAGATGTGGAAGATGTAAAAGCATTTAACATGCTATTTGATTATTTAAAACCATCTTTAGAATTATTTATTAAAAAGTAAAATATGTCTTTAAAATTGTATTAAATCAGAATCAAATTGTACCCACAAGTTTAAATAAAATAAATATATGCACATGTATAAAATTTATCTGGATATAATTTTTTTCTTCTTCTTCTTGAGCTTGTCAGATATGTGGCACTTCTGCATTGTTGCATTTTGTACCATGCTCCAAGCCCAATTTTTTCTTAGTTCCATTGTCTTGAGTCACCTACTTTGTTTATAAAGTGCCTCAATGGAGTTTAAGTGTAATTCTTTAGGCTATGGATTACCTAGAGTAGTGAATCTTGTAAGGGCAAGAGCATCACACTCATATAGGATATGATGAGCTGATTCTAACCCTGCGTGGCATTTCCTACAAATTGGTTCCTGTTTAAAAAGTCCCATTGTATGAAGGTGTTTCCTGAAATGATAGTGCCCAGTAATGAAGCCTACAATTGCTTGAGTTTTCAATCTTGGGAGTCTAAGAATTTTAGATGCAATTTTCTCAGATGAGTTGAAAATCATACTTTTTGCATGTTTTTGTCCAGGAGAATCACGCCAAACTTTGTTCATCTCCTGTTTTTCCCATTTTTGAATGGCCTTCCTTGTAGTCTTCATGTTGATCCGACTAAAGGGTTCCATTCCTATTGGATTGAAAGAGGATCCCTGTTTTTTAAGTTCATCAGCTCTTTCATTACCTTCTATTCCTATATGCCGTGCCACCAAAATAAGAGTAATTTTATTCCCATTTGCCAGTTCCTTAAGGAGATTTTTGCATTCCATGGATATAATTTTACTCAAAATGGCCTATTTTTAACTAGTATGTCTCAATTTATTGATACTAATTATTCTTCAATTTTGAAATTTATAATATATCTCATCATTATAAACTCCAGTAGAATATATATGCTTTTAGTTTGCTGTATTGTATATAAATTTAGAATTCTGTTAATTGTTAATTTCCCCGCAAAATTTCAATACATAAATAATTCAAATAAGTAGTAGTTTTTTAAGGCAGGGAGAAATATTTTAATCATCTCCAAATAACTTTAAAATGTCGTGTGAATTGTTAATCCTTTGACTAATTGCTTTTTTCTGAAAATTTCATTCTTTCTACTTGAAATGTTTTCATTAAAAAATGAGTACAATTGATGAATCAAACTTAACATTTAAAATGGATTTTTATTTCCTGTATGAGTAAAGGCACATATTTGAAAATCATATTAACAAGTTGATGGAGTAAATAATTTAACTAATTATACAAAATTAATAAACTTCCACCAAACATATATTCTTTATAAATGAACTTTTTCACTTAAATCTCATTTTGCTTTAATTAATTTTCCTTACCCTAAAGGTATATGTACCATAGACTAGGAACTACAATTTCAATAAATTGAAAGTAAAATTTATTCAAGAATTTAGAGGTGCTCAACCACCTAATTAGTTTTCAATAGGATTCCTTACAAACTAAAAGTGTTTATTGTGATTTGACAAAATATTACGAGTGTAACTCAACTACATTTTTACTGAACAATTTGATTAGTGTCAATAGATTTATTACAGCAGAAATATTAAAATAATTTTAAATGCAAAATGCTTTTATATTAAAATTTAAAATATTACCAGCAAAAAAATTAGAAAAATTTTGGAGTCAAATCTTTTTTCGAGGTTTAAAAAAATATTGTTTTTTCATAAATAACATTTTTTACTATATATTTTAATTTATATGGTATTTTTCAAATCAATTGAATAAGATATTTTAAACACATGCATGTATAATTTTGTTCTCTTTTCCAATATGTTCTAAAAATGTAATAGATTATTAAAAGGCAACAGCTTTAAAGAAAAATATATTTTTAAAATTTAATTTCCAATGGCTACCAAAAAGATACCATAAAAGATAGGAACATTAAAGGGCCAGCACAAATTCATTATAATTCATGCATGTCTTTCTCACACAAAATGTCTTACAACTTGAGGAATATATTTTCAATAAAACGATGAAGATGAAATAATTTTAAATTTGAAGCCCAACAATAAATTTGTGATCCAAGAATCAATTCTACCAATTTCAATCAAATCTTAATTTAAAATGCACACACATACCTTTCTTTAATATATAGATAAATAGAAATTGTATTAACAAGTCCAATATTCGATTTTTACATGCCAGTTATGAAATGTTTTAACTATGCATATTAATGTTTTTGGAAATGGTGATATTACTCCTACTACTCTGTAAGGAATATATATTCCTTATACAGAATTAGAGTATATTATCTATTTAAATATATATCCCATACAGAATTAAAATATGTAAATAATAAGAGATATAACAAAGATTATAAGAGAACTAAAACAATTTAATGATTTTCTTGGTGAAAGAAAAGATTTTTTTTAAAAAATATTTTTTCAAAATACAGAAACATTAATGTGTATTTAACATTAATTTGCTGCCTACTCTGTCTAGTGGTCAGCATTCCTGACTGCGGATAGGGAGGTCTGGGTTCGAATCCCAGTCGGGGCATGGATGTACTTTCTCTTTCTCCTGTCTTTGTCCTTTCCTTGTATGAATGGTTGCCTACCCTATAAACGGGTTCCTATGGCATGTGTGTACTGGGGAAGTCGGACTCCACACCCAATTGCGGTTCAGTTGAAAGAGTGGAGCAGCGCACCCATACTGTCAACCTGGGTGGCACTCGACAAAAAAAAAAAAAAAAACAATTTATATAGTGCTAACCATTTTGCTTACTGATAAAAGTTAAGCATTCTTACTATTTATTTAGTCCTTTGATTTTTAATATGTATTCCTTCACAAAACATGGAGAACTTCAGCTAATTTTATAATCTGCATAAGACTTCATTTTGTTTATGAATGATTATATAGCATCAGACAAAATTTATTTTATGTAGATTATAGTTCATAAATAATTTTTATAGAAGATTCAAAGCAATCTATTTCTCTAAATGAATTCACTGTCGAGATTTGTTTATATTTCTATGAACTGAGTTCTACAAAAAAAAATATTGATTTAACTTTTTTAAGTCACACTGACTTCAGCAAAAATATGATTTTTCTTTTTCTTGAGAAATCAAATAGTGATGAATCAATCAACAAGTAATCTTTTATGTAACTTTCTGATAACAAACACTGCAATCAGAAAGCCTTCATCTCATGTCTATGAAATGAGAGACATTTGATTTTTAGTAATAAATGAAGTTAAGTAAAAATATAAAAAATAATACACAAAAGATTGTATAAATTCTCCTAAAAAATTAATAATAAATATTTTGCACAAATAAACTCTGAAAAAAAAATTTTTTTTAATAATATCAAGTTTTTTATTTATTTCATATTGTTAATATTTCATTATTATTTGTTAATATACTACACACTCAAATACAAGGTAAGAATAAAGAAAACAAAAATATGCTTAAGTATTTAAATGCAATATAATATTAATATTTTGAATTTTAATAAAGTTGCTGAATATATATTAAATAATCTAATAAAAATAGCAATTTTTCTCCAGCTTAAAAATTAAATAAAATATGTAATCTTCAAAGAAAATGAATAATTAGCAAGATGTATGAGTAAATTATTGTTAAATTAGGGTTCCTATAGGTTTTACGAAATAAATTCTAGAAGTTTTCAGAAATTATTCAATTTTTTCAGGTGCCATCATTGAAATATTGTGAATAAATATCATTTTACCAGTGATTTAAATAGCATAAAAAACAGTAATTAAATAATTGAATTTTATATTAGTTATGAAAAAAGATTTATAGTTTCTAGCAAACATAGCTACATCCTTAATACTTTTACAAAACAAAATATTTTCTAAATTTGTATTATATAATTGCAAAATTATACTTAATATTTATTAAACTGATATGAGTACATCAAAATTTATAATTATTGATCTGAACTTAAATATTCATACAATTTCTAAATAAATTTATTGTAGTGATTCAAATAGTTTAATAGATTAACTTAGAAATTATACTTTCCTAATTTTATTTAATTTTAAATTATTTCATAATAGCTCACAAAATTTTGCATATTTTACATGACTTTCATTTGTAAACCATGCAAATTAGTAAAAAAAATAACAGCTGCAACACATAGAATTTCCCATTATTAATATAAAAATTATAATCACACACTATTTCTGATCCTTTTTATGAATTCACAACTTGAAAAACAAAGTTCAGTTTTCATGAAGTAATATTTTCAACAAAATGAAGCTTCAAGAATGGAAAAGACAGAAATCTGATAGCCATTAACACATTCTAATGAAATCTTCATTTATTTGTTTAATAGTCATTACAAATAAAATCAAACAATTCAAAGCAGATGGAATAAGATTTTAAAATCTAAGATCCTGTCTCCCAAATCAAAGTCCATAGCCTCAAAGTGGAAAGATGTTAATGGGATACATAGCTGACACACTTTTGGAACCTAACTCTTATTTTAGATTCTTTGATTGATCCACCTGGCATGAAAGCATTTAGATTATATAGAAAATGCTTAAATCCAGAGTGTCAGCTACCATGCTGATAAATGAATGGCACAGATGTAATTATGTTGTGAATAGGATCCTCAAGAAACTAAGTAAAAGCTTGTATGTTTGTCATTCACCTGTGCAGGAAAGCTATACAAGGAATGATCATTAAACTCTTTTTGGACCCCATGTCAATACAAGAATATTAAAAATTTTAAAGTATTGGTTGCATCTTTTGGTCATAACCAAACAGCCAGAGAAATTCAAAGGAGAAAATTATTGTAAAAGGGGAGCACCATAAATCTTGCTTGTAGAGGATGTGGAGTTACCAATTGCAAGAACTCAGACACCATTATTGAGATTGAGGTCCTCACAAAGATCCAAAAGGCCAATTTAACATGCTAAAATGAGCAGGTTGGGGCTGCACAGAAAGGGACGGGACCAAGACTATAATCTGGGGTTTAAACTTATTTCCTGTAATACTGACTATTGATTACACAATTGTTAAATGCTTTTGATAAGCCTTATAAAATCTAATTTTTCTTACAAGATTGTAATAAATTTGTCTTCCATAAAAATTGTATTTACTGATGACTTAAAAAAGGATTTCAACACTGGGGCTGATATTTGTCTGAAACAAAATCATCATTTTCTTTAAGAAAACATATAACTGAATTCCAAGCAGTAGTTTTTGTCATTCGCATGTGAGATACAATATGCTAAAACAGAAGTTATTTTAATATTTTGATAGAAAAGTTATCTATTCTGATTATCAAGTTGCATTATTGGTTTCACAGAAGTTTACTTTGTTTTTGCTTCAGAAGACTATAAATTAGCTAATGATAATTGTCTCATCTTAATGTGGGTGTTAGGCACTCTGGTGTACGTGATAACGAGTTAAACCGATGAGCTGGCAAGGGCTAGATCAATCAATTTTGTTGATCCTGAATTAATTTTGGATATATTTCAAGGCTGTTTTTGATCTCTACAAAAAACAATTCCTGAATTAGAGACACTAATGAAGACACAAGCAAAGCTATTAAAAATATCTGCCCCAATAAAAGATAAAAAAAGAAAATTATAATCAAATCTCAGTAGAAACTCATTAAGGAGAGCAGCAGGACTTCTTACAGGACCACTTTAAAAGATAACTCACTATAATAGGAGTAGCAGATGATCTTACGTGCAGAGGTTATATTTGGGGAAGACTTCATTACATATTCTAGGTGAAATTTTTTCTGCATAAAGATTTGAACATCTGGATGACCATGATTGAATCCTGGATGTTAAAGGAAATGCCTGCTAAATAGTTGCAGATTTTTGGTCTCTTAAAATAAGGGCCTTTTCATTTTTAAGATACATAGGTCTTTGGTTGAAGTGCAAGATATAAATATATAGAAACTTTATAGTTCTTTTTGGTCTATTTCACTGGAAATTTCAAAAAATAAACAATAGAAAATAAAAATGAAAAATTGGTATTATTTCTAACAAAAGATATGTCTAAAGATGAAATTAAAAATTTCTAGGAGTCATTAACTATTTTCCAGGAATCAACTTATAATTTCTGGACTTCCCAAGAACATAGAAAAAATATCATTTCTAGGAGCTCAATGAACCTTGTTAAATTTTAATATAATACAGCCAAACTGAAGAAAATTTTATAAGAAAAACACATTTTCTCTATGTTTTGTAACTTTTTATTTACAATACAATACTACATGCAATACATCATTGATATTTATTATTTTACTTCTTCAGATAATAATCCCATGGCGAATAATCACCCGGTTGGCGCTCCTTGCCATAAAGTTTACTTTTATCTGCAAAATCCGACATGCGTATAGTTTCAGAATCATCTAGGAATCTGCCAGCAAGAAAAAGGCCAAGTGCAGGAACAAGGACCAAATATTGCTTCCACAAATGTACACTCATCTTCAAAAAGTATAACAAACTGCAACTGAACAGAAAGACATTCTCATTAATCCTACATAAAAAAACACATTTAATTTAATGCAAAAATTAAATAAGTAAATGTTAAAATACCTACAATAATATTTAGAAAAACCTGCTTTTAAGTTTATCATCTAATTATTATGATTGGCTTAAATAGCTGTGTATCTGTTGCATGTTTCCTCTCAAAAAAAAACACTTTACAAAAAATGAACAATATTCATATGCTGCAAGAATAATAACTTGAATCACAAATTGAAAACCTGTGCTACTATCTTTACAAATAAGTATGCAAGAAAAAAATACACCAATCTATCTTTGTTCAAATGCTATCAAGCAAAAACTTTCCAGCCCAGACATTGCATAGAAAAATGCAAGAAATTGCATAGTAATTTCAAATTTTAATGCTTGTGTGACTGCCTTAATTATATAAATACACGCATATGAAATAAAGTTTATCACCAAGCATAATATTTTGAAATTAAGTTTCCAAAATAGTAACTTTTCATAACTTCAATAAACAGAGTACTTTAGGAACTTTAAAGTTAAAAAGTGCAATACAATTCAATCAAAGGAAATTATTTTATATTAACATGCCAGATAACTAAAAAAAATTGTAAATATTAAAATGAAAGTTTACAAATGTATGTTTAAACTGTAATTTATAATACATAGGAAGTAACACCATCTCTATTTTAAAAAAATTATTTTGTTTTTCATCTTTTAGATTACAAAGTAACAAATATATAATTCCAAGAATTAAAAACATCACTTCTTAACTATAAAATATAATATGAATTTTTTAATTACAACTTTTAATTTTTACTTATATTTAAACTAAAGAACATTTTAATTGTGAAGCTCTGTTCAGTTGATATTTTAAAATATTAAATTAATATTTAAATAATAGGCATTTTTCCTGCTTTAGAAAAAAATTATCAAAGGCTGTTGATGATCTTGTAGAAAGCATCTGATTTACAACACTAACTTAAAATACTAAAAAAATTTTATGATGGAAGCTAAACTTGCATAAAACACTAAAAATTTTTTCAATAAAAAAATTGTAGTTAATGTCAAACAAAGTGTTTAAATTAATCCTTTTGAGAGGAAAATAATTCATATAAAACTGTGGAGTTTATTAATGTAAAGCAATTAAAACTCTATTAAGTCAGTACTGGAAACCCATATTAGGAAATGATCTATTTAATAATATTATGTTTCAGTAGAATTAATTATTAAGAATCTTTTATTTATTTATTTTTATTTGCCAAATCCTAGGTGCCTGTAAAGCAATAAAGGCACCAAATGTAGTTTACAATGTAAGAATGTTTTCTTGTATCTGTAGTTATGTAACTTGTGTTTTATGATGTAATGTGATTGTGTAGTAGTGTGAAATTTCTTCAGCATCAAGTCTTGAAGCATTAGACTTGTGTTCATTTGATTGTAATTTAAGCATGTGAAGTAGTTAGTTTTTAAATAAGTTGTGAATTTTAAATAAGTAGTAGTTAGTTTTTAAAGTATCAATTTCATATTTGTTTATACTGTGAAATTTATCTTGAAAGTTAAATTTGAATTTAAAGTGAGATTTTTATTTTAAAATTTACTTTAAGTTTGTTTTAAGTTTATAAAGTGATTCTTCTGGATTTAATTATAATATCAGATTAAAAGAGAACATGTAAGTCTCTCAGATGAGGGCTTTGCACACTTAAAAGTTAATCATAGCTCAACATTTAAAAACCTGGATACAGGTATTCCTACAAATATCATCAAAGGCATCTGTATTCCAGGTGCTTTTGATGGAAACAAGTTGCCAGGAAATTAAGAGATCTGTTTTAAGATCTGCAATTAAGAGATGTGTTCGGGGCACAAATCACATGTTAGATAAATTAAACTTGCACCTTGTGGAGTATATATAGAAGCATAATTATTCCGATAAAATGGTGCGAGAATTTTGAAGGCTATAAAATGCTTATTGTCTAACTAGTGGTGATGACTCTTCAAAAAGTAATGATTAGGTGAATACTGTTAATTTGTGTATTTGATTAATTCAATCATTTTAAGAAATATATTAAGTATTGTTTATAAATATTTGATGTACATTTAATACATTCAGAATTAAATATACATCAAATATTTATAAACATTAAATTTATTCAGAACAACAATGCTCATCAATTTTCATAAAAATGTTTATTAATTACATTATAGCTTTATTGCCTAGTTGTTTCTTAGGTAAATTGCACTACAATATTTTATTTAAGATGAATATTACTGCCTGGTTAAATAAAACAAGATTTTTCATAAAAATGTTTTGTTATTTATGTTACAGGCTTAGTTTTATTTCCTGGTTATCTTTCCCTCCAGATTATGTGATATTCAGTTTATGTTTTTAAATATGCAATCTCAGTGAAATTAGTTTCTACAGTTATTAGTTTTGTAATATTTCTGTAGCAAGTAGTTATAATGAAATATTAAAAATTTTGATTCTTGAAATCTAAAATAACACAAGAATGTTTATAGTTTCAGTGGGATCCCTAATTTGAAAATCGTATACTCTGAGGTGATGTAATTCAGATTGGTAAAATTTGTGTGTAGCACTTGAAGCAAAAATTTGAAATTGTGCCAAGCCCGTACCAGCTAGTAAGATTTTATCTTGTTGCCATTTATTCAAGAACAATTTTAAGATACCAGGAAAAAATTAAGCCAATGATTCAAATGTCAACAGTTTCATAAGCTTAACTTCACCGAGACCCTATTGAAATAATTCAACAAGATATTTTTCAAAGCAATCTCTACTTACTCTACTTAATCAAATACTGCCAATTTAGCCTTTTCTGCCTTGTATCTTAGAGTACGAGTATAATCTTTGTATATGAGAGTGAAGCAAACAGTCGGAAAAATTATGCACCACTTGTATCGTTTAAGAAGTTTTCCAAAATATACTGCCTTTTTAACAGGAGATGAATCATCCATCAAAAGGGCAATCTATAAAAAATGTTCACAGCTATTTTTATCATTTTCAAGACATAAAACACTTTCAATTGTAATATATATATATATATATATATATATATATATATATATATATATATATATATATATATATATATATATATAAACTGCAACAAACAAAAAATATTGAATTTTCAATCATAAATATTGTAAAATCTTAATTATATAATCAATATAATTGAAGATCACCACAAACATGTGTTTCGATTCTCTTAATTATATTGTGCGTTTAATAAAAATTAATGTTATGTGCATTTATCATAATTTAGCATTCAAACAATTTTCTATTCATATTGAAATATGAGAAAAGTAAAATTTTCACAGTTCCCCCCCCCTACTTTATTGGCTACTTTTTGCTTAGAATCAATCCAGATTTACTTATTTTATATAAGGTATAAAATTGCAATTAGTAATCATAACAATAAAGTTTTAAAGCATATAACAATATCCTTTTACATAGAAAATATGTGAAAATGAAAATTTATAAGTTTTAAAAACAATTTTGGTAACAAATAATTAAAATGAAATTTAGAAATAAATTACAAAATTGAAAATTTTTTAATATGCAGTATTTATACTTTTACATAAAATAATATGCCAAATACTTTTCAAACTAAAAAATTAAATTTGCTAATACCAACATACCCAAGACTGATCTTTACAAATTCGTAAGGATCGGTATAATAGTTAGTGAAATAGAAAAATATGTATTGTATAGTTCAGGTTGAATATTTTGAAGAAACACACGCAAAACAGGATTCTAATTTAAAAACAATACTTATTCTCCCTTTATAGATGAAAATTAAGATAAATTAATCATTTGTTTTTATCTGTGTTTAAAAACTTTTTTTAAAAAAATATTTTCTTGTATCTTCAAAGTACAAAAGAATTTCGCTGTTTTTCACCCTCCAAAAAATACTTTAGTCTCATTAGCCATTCTGCAGCTTGTTTGGCAGGCAGTCTTTGCGAAACATTTTCTTCCTGTTCAATATCTGAAAGCTCTTTTTTGTTCTCATTCATTATATTGTCAATAATTTCATCATCTGATATTTCTTCCACACATATCACATATGAGTCTATTACATAAAAAAACCCTGAAAGAAATTTCAGAAAGGGGTTTCTTTTTGGAGTTCATGCATGAATGAATCATCTTCACTCAAATCATCAGATAAATTACTTTGCCTTTTTTCAGTCATAATGGGTATTTTTTTTTTTTAATAAAGGTTGAATATTGAAATGCTTTTGATATTATCTTTCCTTCAAGATTTTTCTAAGCATTGATTGACAAATATATTGCTACTAGAAGAAGGTCAATTTCATAGGGCCACTCCAACTCCATAATCACTCTCCACAAAAGTACCTGAGGATATTTGCTTTTGATCATGGGCTGAAAGACAAGAATAATTAGACAGGAATAACTCAACACAATATATTAGACAGGAATAACTCAACACAAATCAATTTAAAATTTAAGATTCTAACATGAGTACTTAGTTATCCAGTAAAAAGTTCTGATAAAAACATCTAAGTCTCTCAGATATTTTTCATAAGTGTTCCAAGTAATGCAAGCTTTAATGTTGCCATGATATGTAGCTAATAGTTTTTGAACATATTCCTATGAATAGGTAACTTTTCTGTTCCATTCAAGCAAAGATTCCTGCTAAGAATATTCTTTTTCCAAAAGGAAAGGGCAATTTTTCATTATCAGTTGAAAGCAAAGTTAAACAGTGAACATTCTGTATTGGAATTCATTTTTGAGCCAGTAAATACCAATTTTCACAGATGAAAAAAATTATTCTAGTTTTTTGCAACGGAAATTTGATTGCATAAGGGGCTTATCAAAATCATATTTAATAATCATGTAATCAGTAGGTATACTAATGAAAGGATGAATAATAACAACAGCATTAAGGTTTCCTTAAGACAAAAATCTGGAATATATTTCTACTAACATGTGTTTTTAAGCCTTTTCATACAAATTATAGTATTCACTTCAATACACACATAAAGAGGATTAGTTATAACTTTTTTTTGTACTGTATTTGACAAGACACCTCTACTAAAAGCATTTTAAACCAAAACTCCAAAATAACTAGCTTTATTTATTAGGGTTCCTACTTTATATGTGAAGTCAGAAAAACTCATTTTAGGTGTAATTCTTTAATATCAAAAGTATGAAAGTAGTCAATCAAGTAAAGATAAGAATATCACACATATATACAATAAAATGTGCATATTTCTTACTGTTGACGTTTTCTACATGCAGTTCTCTTGTTGAAAAATTCTGCTTGTTTGTTGTTTTTTTTTCATCCTATTTAGAGAGTGTCAAGCTACTAACTGTTTTCTGCTCTATCCTAGCTGGGAATAGACTAGAAGTCATTTCCCTCGATCGTACCAAAAGTTATTTTTATTCCTTCAAATGCTTTAATCAGGATTTCCTTATTTTGTAAAGACAGGTCAGCCTCAGAGGTTTCCCAGTATGAACAGAGATTTTAAATCTCAGGAAATAAAAAGGGACCACATAGCCTTGCCTGAGTTACTGGGTAAGGTAAGATACTTTAGAAGATCGTTAAGATTGCTAGAGGCATTGTTAGGACATTATAACCATAGTATCATTCACCTCAAGCACAGGTCCTGTAATACCAAGGTTACAGGAGAGATTTTTACAAAGCAGTCTTTTTGAAGAAAAAAGAAAGGGCATTCAATATCCATCACCTGTTGACAGGCTTCCCCTCAGGATGTTATACCCTAGGATTAGGAAAAAATATCCTTACTCATTAGAAAAATAAACTTAAATTGGATAAAATCTTGCAAGCTCGTATAGATTTGGCATGATTTTCAATTTATACACCAAGCACTGCACAGTTATCTCGATAACCTAAATTACATTATTTCATGGAATATCTAGTTTTCAACCAACTAAATCAAAATAAAAATCTAAAACTTTGAATATCACAATGTCATATTATTTTCAATTTCAAATATTTTTATTAAATACAGAAATACTACAAAATTAAACAAAAATTACTTTAGCTAAGGTAAAAAAAAAACCCTAAAAATAAATACTACTATTTGCACTTGATCAATAAAACATAAATAACAATTTTTTTTAATTAATCAAAAAAATACATTTTAAAAATATGTACACAGCAATACCAATCATATACTAACAACTGAGCTATAAATTTTAATTAATGACTTCAATAATATACTAATATACATTATGAAAACTTAGGATTAATTAAGTGGGCTGTGGTAAAAAAAAAAAAAAAAAAAAAAAAAAAAAAATTTTAAAGCAACGTTATCTAGAATGTAAAAAGAACAAGGCAATAAGGTTAAATCAATATTGTAAATAAAATTCATTTTTTAGAAAATGTCAACTAAACAAACATCAAAAGACACATTATCCTAGTTTTAATTAATGAAGAAGTACAATTCAACAAGAATCTACACAATTAACTTAGATAATTTAGTATATAAAACAGCATATTTAATCAAATAACAAATATTATTATGTAAATATAAATAGTTACCTAATCATAAGCACCCTCATAATCTAAATTAAATTTTAACAATATCTTTCAAAATTATAAATTCAATTTTGCAAATAATTTTAAAAAACTATAATTACAATATATCCAAATAACATTAAACTCTTTAAATTGTAAAAAATAAGCAGCTTAAAATTTCTCCTGTAATTTTTTAAAGAAATTTAGGTATTTAACCACATAGTATATGCTTCAAGGATTAATAAAATTTTAAACGAATCACACACATTCGAAAACATCATAGAATACACAAACAAATCCATGGTGAAAAAAGGGTGGAAGATAAACGTAAAATATCAATGTTATTGTTTAAATATTCATAGAATACACTTTTTACAGCATTTTGATAATTTTATAAATTTTTAACATCGATAAAAATGAGACACTAATTTTATTTACTTATAGCCAAATATGTATTTATAATGAATAAGAATTATTTTCTGAAAAAATGACTTACACACACAGTTATTTATATAACTAATACATTTTTAATGACACAAATCATTAATAAAATGCAAAAACAATCATGAAAAATTTTCGATGCGGCTATGTATTATATAACAAAAAAAATATCAAAGTATGAGAAGCATACTAAGACATAATGTATAAAACAAATACATTTCATTAGGGGACAACTTTAATAAAATTTCAATGTTCAATAAAAAAAATATATTTGATCAAAATAAAGTAACGAAACGTACATACTTTATTTGCCCTTAGCAAATTTCAATAACAATAACAACAAATCAAGTATGGTTTTAGTATTTCACTTCAGTTTACCTGATGACCAGTTAGTGATGTAACTTACCAGTTTGTTCTCACTTTCTATCAGTCTGAGTTCATATTCTCAGAATCCGAATAAGAAATTATTTAATCTCATATTTTACTTGAGCTTGTTTTAAAATTGTCTTTAAAAGTTTCTAAAGTGGTTTACAATGCATCATACAATTGCCTAAAATAGCTTTGAATGATAGAAAATTTTTAAGTGGTGATTGCTAATGGCAGAAATTGGTTAAGAAAAATAAAATAAATTTTTATTAAATGCATGAAAAGTTTCTACTATTTCAAGGTATCATTTTATAATCATATGAATGATAAAATACAGATAATTATGCTAGAGAATTTTTCATCACATCGAGAGAAAAATATTACTCAAAATATTCATAGTTTTTATCAAGACATCGAAAATTAAAAAAAAATCTAAAAGGCTTAAAATCCTTCTTTTAGAATGTATATATATTTTTATTTAACTTCTATTTAACTTTTATTAATTAATTACTATTTAACTATTATATTGTTTGTTGGTAATATGAGTTTAAAAAAAATTATAATTAAAATACTTTTTGTGTTGAATATTAGAAACTTTTCTTTCACCTTGAAACTAAAGATATCGATCCGAATTATACGAGGGTCACTCTGAAATTTTTGAGATACAACTAGGTTTTTAAAGTTATACTTTATAAATACTATATAACTCGGTTTTTAAAATTTTAGGTGTGTTCAAAGTAGTCTCCTCCAGAATCAATGCACTTTTGTAGACCAATTTTCCACAGATTAAATGCCTCAAGCCATTCATTTCTTGGAATAGATAAAAAAAATGCATTTATTTTCCCATCAATCTCTTTTTCTGAATGAAAACGACGTCCACGTAAGTTCTTTTTTAGATTAAAGAGTAACCAATAGTCGCACATAGCTAGATCAGGTGAATACGGTGGATGATCGATCACTTTAATTTGTTTTTGTTGAAGAAACTCAACTGTTAATCCAGCTGTATGTGAAGATCCATTGTCATGGTGAAGCATTAGTTCCCTAATATTCAGTTCGTGTAGAATTTCTGGAAGACATTTATTGGTATACCAGTTTGCTGTTACTGTCTTCTGTCCTTCCAACTTGATGGCTTTGACCAATCCCGTACTTCTGAAGAAAACGGCAATCATCACTTTTTTCAGTGTACGTTGTTTTTTCACCATTGTCGGCTTGAGATCATTTTCAAAGACCCATACATTGTTTTCTTGACGTGTTGGAATGTCAAAAAATGATATGTTCGTTTCATCACCTGTTAAAATTTTAGAAATGATGTGGTGGCCACCATCACTTAGCAATTTAAGAGTCTCTGTACAGATTTTGACACGCTCCTCTTTTTGGTGTTGAGTTAAATTATATGGAACCTAACGGCTAACTACTTTTTTCATATGTAATTCTTCATGAATGATTTTGTGTATGGCTGCGGATCTAATGTTAAGTTCCTTCTGTATCATTTGATAGGTACAGCGATTATCATCCATTAACATTTTTCGTATGGCGGACACATTATCCGGGATTACTGTGGACGGCAGCCTTCCCGTGTGTTCTTCATCCTGAAGAAAATTGCGATCTCTTTTAAATTCTCTAAACCATCTGAATACAGTAGCACGAGCTGGAGATTTATCACCAAATGCTAATTGCAACCGTAGAACGCATTCTTCTTGATTTAATCCTGCTTTAAAATCATAGAGCGAGAATGTTCTGGCGTCAACTCCATTTTCTCTTCTAATTAACACAATTATTACTATAGTGTATGATCATATTGGGGACGCGGTGGCCTCGTTGGTTAGGGCATCGCTCTCGTTACCAAAAGGTAGTTATTCTTTTTTCAATGAACAATATTACTAATTTTATCTTAATTAAACAGCAGATGTGGTAGCTAGATCTAGAAAGGATTTGTTCTCTCATGCGGAAAGCAGCAGGTTCGATGGTTGAACAATCTAAATACCGTCGTGATGTGAGAGCTTATGCACATTAATCTTGATAGAGTTTAACGTCCCTCTATCGATAGGGTGTTGTTGTTGCACAGGCATATTTCCCTTACCTAGCCCTGACTTGGGCTCTAGCAATTAGTGGAAGCAGCCTGATGGGAAATCTTTGTAATTTATTGGCAGGGATCGAGCAGAAGACTTTCTTAGGTTAATCTGCGCTTTAGGTCCCCTACTTCACCAACTCACGAATTTGAAGCGTTTTCTCGCGCATGCTCAGTAATTACTCGTTTGTTTTACCCTTTTCATTGGTTGTCAATTAAATTTCACATAGAAATAGCGGTAGAATTATCGCCATGGCATCGGTATTTTCGAAAACGCGCCAAGGAGGGGACCTAAAGCGCATTTTCACCCTTTCTTATACTTGACCTGCTCCTTCAGGGTTGTTATTTCATTCGGTTGCGACCACGATCTACTTAACGTGCCCTAAACACGAAGGATCATCGGTTAAGCCAGGATTCGAACTTTCTATATTGCGATAAAGAAAACGACGTCTTATCCACCAAGTTACCTCGACTTTAGTTTACAGGATGTGAAAATTTGTTCCTGTTATGTGTCAACATGGTTGAACCATGTTGTTGACACAATTTTGTTGACCGATGTCAGTATTTAGATCATCAGGATTTGGTCATCAGGAATAAATGAGGCAGTAAATTATTGCAATAACATTGTGGATATTAAACATTCTTTTACTATCAATTATCGACGTTAAATAAAGAATATCCCTAAATTAACTATTGATTCTAATTTGCCACCATTCCTACTGTAAAATATTGGAAACATATTAAAAACTTTTTGTTGGAGTGTTAATTGATGGAACAAGGGAGTTTCATTGTTAAGTACTTCAATATTGTTGAACATGGCCGTAAGCTATCTCATTTTAAGGTCTTGGATGGTATGATTTAACAATACGGAATCTATTTTCGTGGAGTTAAATATAGTCAAAAAGCCTTTGTCAAAAGCCATATGCATTGACTGGGGAAATTCAATGCTTCATCAACGAAATTCAATCACATATTTGCAAAATGGCCAGGGAAAATTTCGACAAAATACTGCATACTGTTTGGCTACCACAAGAACCGTTCACGTTCTTTAGTCTGTGAAGAACGTGTCTGCAACGAAGTGTGGCGTTTGCTATAATAACAAAAACTGTTCATTTTTAGAGTAAAGGGTATTATATGAATTGTCGGTATTTAAGGGGTAAAACTCCATGTTATTCTCAAGAAGTTAAGTAAACCAAAGTGTGTGCTTTTCTTGGGAAAATGCAAAGCGTCTTGTTTCCATGGCAACAGACAGGCACAGACAAATTGGCGGGAGCTATTTCGCAGACAACCAATATGTACCGACAAAGCGATTGAAAAATTAGCGCTAAATGTTATTCAATAAAAACCTTATCCTGTGTGCTTTATAATTGAATAAGAAAATAACAAATTTAAAAAACAGTGCTTAATTTCGGAACACACTTTATTATAATAAGCATATTCTTATATTTATCACTGGAATTTATTATAAAAATAGATAAAAGGTAAAGCTAATATTTATTAAATGTAATAAACATCAATTTTTTTTTTTTTTTTTTTTTTTTGTTCAACATTTTCTTGGTGTCTCTTTTGATGACAAACGTATCACGTGGTATAATTCAGAAATTACAAAAGCATTTTAATAATTACCTATTAGCAGTTTATCTCGCATGCGAAATTTGACTGATCGTTCCTCCATAGTCTGCGGTTCAGTGACCGCATTAACAATTGTGTGAACTCTGCCTGTTTTCAACAGGCCAATGCAAAATGATTCGATTTCCATCTCTTGTTAGCATATTTTAGCTTGGTAGTTTCATTTCAATAATTTTAGGCTTAATGAATATCCAAACTTCTAGAAACGTATGCAATGTGACTTTTTTTTAACACTGAACGAGTTTCGACTACTGAAGAAATTATAGCAGATAGGGATCGCGTTCACGCATCGCAAAAGAGGAATACTGGAAAACTCCCAAGCACCCACCACGATAAACGTGAGCGCAGGATATGGAAACTCAGCATTTATTTTTGGTTGCTCAACAGTTACTGAGGATGAACTCGATAATTTCCATTCCAAAGACCTATCTACAAAAACTTATTTCCCTTAAAATATTAATTTGTAATGTTTACTTTTTCATCTGTTTGTCATCCCGTTAACTACTTAAGGGTGTTGTAAGGCATTTTAAAGTCTATCCATAATTATCTACCGTTGGAAATTTTCATAGATAGTGAGCAGTCAACACGTATAGCAAGAGAGAAAACCCTGTAATTTCCCCCATAGCCACCTCCAGAGGTATCATTTCACATGGAGGACATTGCGACCGTGACATATTTAACGTGCCCCAGGCCCCATTAGCGAACACGATAGATTTTTGTTTGGGTCGGGATTCGAACTCACTAATTTTTAATATCCATAACGTACGCCCTAACTAATTAACCTGCCCACTGCGGCTCACTGGATTCTCCTTTATCTAGTTATAGTTGCACCAGCATGCTACCTAGCCTTAAATTGGGCTCTATCAGTTCGATAAAAGCAGCTGGGTGGGAGTTTTCGCAATTTAAAAGCAAGGACCAAGAGGAAGACTTCCCAATACTTGGCTTACCACCCCCAGAAGTATCCTTTCACATGGAAGACATTGTGACCATTACATATTTAACATGCTCTAGTTGCCATCAGCGAACACGACGGATCTCTGTTTGGATTGGAATTTGAACTCATTATTTTCCGATAACCATAACGTACGCCCTAACTAACCTGACCACCATGGCTCAAATCCTTTACATAGTGGTAAACCCGTGCTTCTCAAAGTGTGAGGTACTGGTTTCGATCCTAGTCAGTTGTGTTGTCGAGCCGGAACGCTCCGGAACGTCGCTCCGGTACTTCCTTTTTGGACAGGAACGCTTTCCGGAACTAAAGATGATTTCTGATAACGAGAATTAATTAAAAGATGATTCATTTATATTAAGTTTTTTTTTAAAATTGCATAATTTACCATTTTTTTTCTTGTCACTGAAAATAAATATGTACGTTAATTTAGCTCTGCCATTGGTAGACTGCCTTCAATTTTTTTAAATGTGGAATAGATCTCGGATCCCAATAGTTTGGCCACCCCTGCTATAAACGGTTTATGGTAGTGTGACTTGCGTAATGCTACTCGCTTCAGTGACTTGGTTCGCAGGTGCCCACTGGGTTAGGTTAAATGAGTAGCCTTGTTGAGGGGTAGAGTTAATCACTCAGTGCCGCACCATTAGGAAAAAAAAAAAAAAAAAACAGAATGTGATAAAAATTATATAAATGAACATAAAGTCTGGAATATGATTTTGATAAAACCAATTAATAAAAGAGTACTTTGTAGAAAGTAAATACAGAAATTTGAAAATAAATATGCATAAATTGTTTAATATTTTAATGAAATATTCTTATTTGAAATACGTTTATGAACATACGTATGAAACAGATTAATGGCAAGCAATAAATTTCTTTGTGAAATTTCACTCTGAAAGTTAAAATAATTATCACACATATATACATGGTAATTATTTTAAATTTCAGAGAATCTTCTTTCTTGTAATATTTTTAAATTTTCTTAAAAAACTTTAATGGAATGAGTCATATATATTTTTCAATTTTTTCATTATGTTCAAAGAAAATATATCGATTTTTGAATATTCAATAAATTAAGAGCGATGGAATTACAATCCTGAAATAATTATTTGTATTATTCAGAAAAATTTTCATCCCTTACAATTTTAACAAGAACAGAACAGTAATGAAATTTAAGATATGAAAATATTTGGAACAGTTAAGGTTACAATAAATTGTGCATATTTCACCTACCAAACCCTTTTGTCGGATAAGATGCATACCAAATTGTGGATTTGATGAATATTCAGCACCAAAAGCTGGCATTATTTGTTTTGATGAATATTTAGGTGGATAAAAAAAAAAAAAAAAAAAAAAAAACAGTTTGAATTTACAAATTAATAATGAATGTCTAGTATATAGTAATCACGTAGATATGATTTAAAAAGAAAATGATTTATTATTATTATTGCATTTTTTAGTTTGGCAATACATGTGTGATAACCAATACTAATAAAACAATATGTAATGTTTCATAACACGTTTTAAGTATCTAGTATCATTGATTTGTTCTAAAATCGAAAATCAAGCGATAAATACGGAAGTTGCAATGAAAATGCAGATGATAACACGATATATTGTACAAAAAGAACAAAACAGAAAACTTGATGATAAAGCATTTGTGACGATGCCATTTTCACTTCATTCTACGATTCATTCTTTAGGTCGTGTTTTGGTGGGTGATAGCCGATTTCCTCTTCAAGAAAAAAAAATATGTAATCATTTTTCTCACGTGATTAATACATATTTCTTGCAGATAGATAGTAAGATTAGAATCGAGCATAAGATGTTGACGTAATCAGTGACCTTGAAACTTTGACAAGGTCGAAGATGAATGCTGAGACCAGGAAAGAATAGCGCCATACAAAGGGAAAGAACGCGATCTTAAAAGCCATCGAAGTGAAAATTTTCTCTTCTTTTATTGTTCTTTTACAAAGAGATTTCTTTATGTTGTGAAAATAAATAAATTGCATTTATTTACTAACTGTATCTGAAATACTTATAAAATCATTTTGCTGTGAAAGTATTGCAGTATATTTGGCAATAAATATGAAGAATAATAGTTTGTATCTGGATAGTGTATGTAGATAACTGTATATGGACGCGGTGGCCTGGTTGGTTAGGGCGTCTTTCTCGGAACCTCAAGGTAGTGAGTTCGAAGCCCGGCTTAGCCGAAGATACGTCGAAATCGCTAATGGTGACTGGGGCACGAAAAATATATCGTGGTCGCAATATCCTTCATGTTCTATAACCAAATTAATACATCTGGGGGTGTTTGGAATCAGGCTATGGGTCTTCTCTGGATTCAATCTCTAAATTGTTAGACCCAGATGGTGCTGCCATCTATGATCCAAAGTTGTACTTTCATCTTCATATAAGGCTGCTCTATTCAAAAACGGAAGACGCTCTTTCAGATTTTATTCGCTCAGTCCCTGACGAGCAGGCTTGGCTAGTAATTAGTAAAGTAATAAGTAACAACAACAGATTATTGTATAGCCGCAATTCATAAAATTCAACAGAATGAGAAACGTATAATTTAATTTTTTGCTTTTTAAAATGTTTATATTTTAAAATATAAACTTTTTAAAAAGCAAATTAGTACCAATATATTGAATATGAACGAAAATTATTAATATTTATCTCTTTAATTTTATTTCATTTCCAAACCTGAGAATAGATGAAACCTACTAAACAGACGCTTATTATGCCCTATAATAGTGTAACCAAAGCTTATTTCCACGAGGTGTTGATTTAATAAGCATTTGCGCTCTCAGTATGAACGTTGTAACATCATCAGCATAGTTTGTCTAACACGAGATTAGCTCTCGCCAATTTGTCTCTGCCTCTCTGTTGCCGTGGAAAAAGACATGTTCCATTTTCAAATGGGGAAGCCAAAAGAAAAACACCAATTTGGCTACCTAAATGCTTTGAGAATAACATGATGCAATACTCTCTGAATCCGCCAATTTTTAACATTCTCAACCACTATTTCAAATAGATAGCTCTTGTTTCTATAGCAACCGTCACTCACCAGACTGCTTCCCGGGATCGATTCTTAAGGTGGACAGACTATACTTCCCTCCTCCCCAACACGAAAATAACATACAGTAGACGGCCGTGTTTAGGAACCTTCATTTTCAGAAGACTCACGAATTTGCGAGCCAGTGACTTGTTTCTGACAGGATACCATAGATGCAATGATTATTTTAATTCCCATTTAAGAACTAGAACCTTAAAAATCTCCTTTTGGCGAGCTCGTTTGCTTTTTACTTCTTTCGTTTGTACTTATTTTTAGATTTTCTTAAAATATTTTCAGTTTAGTATTAAAAAACTTGGAAGGACATTAGAGAATCGTAAATCCTTCGAAATGAGTATAAATAACGATGTTGACAGACATTCGAATGTTGATGTTGAAATTCTCGATTTTTAGAAGCAATGCATGTGGAATTTTTTCATTTTTAGAGTGATTGCATCATGTTTGTAATGAATAACTTCAAGTGCAAATACTGTGAGGTACTTTTAGGAATGATGATGAAAAATGCCTTAGAGTCACTTATTAATCTAAGCTTGGAATGATGTTGCAGAAAAAGTGACATCGAGATCTTTGTAACATGCACATTTTGTTACCATGGTAACTGAAGACGGCCATATTGATTTGGGTGAAGATGAGTTTCTCATCCACGAGCTTTGACTGTTGCACGAAATTTCAACGTGGATGAAGTATGGTGGACACTTCCGGGCTAGGTGCTGGTGCAACAACCAAAGAACTATTAGATGATTGAGTAATTGGAAATGTAACGAATAAGAATCACATAATAAAGAGATAGAAAATGACGTGGTACTGGACTCATTTGAAAATCATACAGTTGAATGATTTTTTTTCCAATGGTGGGCCCTGGATGATTGACCCTTCGTTGCTACGAGGCAAGAAATTGCTACTCATTTAGCTTTACCCAGTGGGCACAGGAAAAGGTTCCATGGAAAATCTGATTCCTGCTCCCATGACGGAAAAGTACAGAGTCCAGAGCACACGGTGTTCTTCTGCACCAAGTACAAAGACATTAGAGATCGCCACTTCCCCAAGAACCACAATCCCGACATTGTCCTCCGGCTGATCAGAGATAACGGATTCAAGGCTGGACTCACATGCAAAAAGCATGATTTTCAACTCATCTGAGAAAATTGCATCTGAAATTCTTAGACTCCCAAGATTGAAGACTCAAGCAATTGTAGGCTTCATTACTGGTCACTATCATTTCAGGAAACACCTTCATACAATGAAACTTTTTAAACAGGAACCAATTTGCAGGAAATGATACGCAGGGGTAGAATCAGCTCATCATATTCTATATGAGTGTGATGCTCTTGCCCTTACAAGATTCACTACTCTTGGTAATCCATATTCTAAAGAGTTAGACCTAAACTCCATTGAGGGCCTATCAGACTTTATGAACAAAGTAGGTGACCCAAGACAATGGAACTAGGAAAAAATTGGGCTTGGAGCATGGTACAAAAGGCAACAATGCAGAGGTGCCACATATCTGACAAGCTCAAGAAGAAGAAGGCCGGACTCAAGGAGATCCTGATCCAAGACATGCAGCAACACATGTAAACTCTTGCTTGTCACCCCACTGTAAATATTGTAAATAGTTCTGTTTCTTTCAATTTTTTGTTACGTATCTTTTCATCAATTTGTTTAATAAAGGCCTGTTGGCCCCACAAATCTTCAGGTCATTCAGAGACTCAATGGATGTCACTGCTCTTCCAACAATTTCATCTTGAGCTCCTTCTTTGTCCTTTCGGACCTTGAGAACAACTGTCCCACTTCGTGCCTCCTCTCATGACTGGATTTCGCAATGACGTTCCTTTTCCGCATATCTTCGGGCGGGTCGGTGTTTGCTAGATGTTACCCAATGGGCACCTGTGAACCAAGTCACGGTGGCAAGTAGCATTCCCCAAGTCACACCACCACCAAACCCGTTTATAGGTCGGGCCGCATTCATTCATCATCTAATAAGAAAGGACAAAGAAACACAGAGAAAAAGAATTTCATGCCTGAACCGGGATTCGAACCCGGGACCAACCGTTGGAGTCAGAAAAGCTAACCACTCAGCCATCGAATGGCTACAGTTGTATGATTAGCAAAAGTATTTTTTGGTGAAAAACAATAAAACGCTTCGCTACTTTAACCCTTCTTTGCATAATGGTGGAAATTTCCATCATAACCTATAATGCCCAAAAATTATATAAAAGAACAAGTTCACTTTAAGTTGATCGTGTTTGGATACCTTTTTAATGTCCATTGCATAAAAAGAAACATAGCTGTCAAAAATAAACAAGTGTCATTATCAGCGCTTAAAGTTGTCTCATTCCGCTGTTTGTTGTAGTTGCAATAAACGTATGATTTCGTTTATAATTTTGTTTTATTATATTACAGTTTCTATTGCTAAAAAATTGAAAATGAGTGGAAGAAAGGTTTGTAACACGTGTTTCTGTTATTTTCCTCTTTTATTTCTATTTAGTACTAAGTTAATGATCTAACTTTGGATGATGATGGAAATTTTTAGCATATTGTTTTTTGCTAAATTTATACTATAAATATATACTAAGATTTTTTTAACCATTTTTCCTTTAATTTTGAACATGAATTATATCAACTTGATTTATTTCACCAATAAAGAAAAAATCGTGCAAAGAAGGGTTAAAAAAAAAAAAAATGGAAAAACAGGTCTTTGTAAACGTTGTTTTGAAATAGTAGTATAAGTAATTACTTTGCCTGATTTCCATCAATAAAATAAAATTATTTTTTTCTATTAAAATTAAAATTAAATTAAATTTAATATAATTAAATTAATTTAAATTTCAATTAAAAATAAATAATTAATAGTATTATTTTTAAATATGAGTTTTATTTTGGATGTGTTTCTCTTACAGTGCATACTAAATAAATTTTTTTAATAGTAATTCATTTTAAATGATGAGCAGTTTGTTAAAATATATTTTTAATATCTAATACCTTATTTTCTCTTTTACGAGCAATTTTTATGAGTTCGTGAAAATCAAATGTCTACTGTGATTGAAACAGTAAAAATATAAAGCATGAAATAATTAAAAAATTAGTAGCTTAAACAATAAAAATTCTAAAATTTTATGATAAGAATTTCTGATAATCTTCATTTTATTATTTTTGATCTATTATATACATGTAAATTACTGCCCATTAAAAATGTATAAATAACGGAAAAATGCGTCAAAAAATATGTAAGATACTAAAGCCGATTTTACAGAAGCGATTACGATTAATTTATATATTTATTGATTCAAATTACTTCAGTTTAGCATATCATATAGTCTAGCGAGATGTTATGGTGGTAATACTGTTCATTTTGGTTAAAAACTCGTGAGTGAATATCATAATCAAGCAATGGAATTGGTACCAAAACTGAAAGTATAGGTAAAAGTCAAGCTGAAATAATTAAATAAATTTTTTTATATACAAAACTGCATGCTTACTAATAATAAAAACTGTTCACGTAAAAGTTTAAAGTTCATCTCTTAAGTGCATCTTATCATTAAGATGCAAATGAATTTTTTATGTTAAAAGGAAAACCCAAAACATTTCTGAATTTTGAAATTTTCTAAAGATTCGCAATTTTACCATACCTTAGCTTAACTTTTACTTATTTGGCTGGCTTTTCGGCTCAACTTGGCGTCATGAGATTCGCAATATCGCCAAAATTACTCGGAAATGAAGAAATGCATCATGCATACACGTGTTGGAGAATAAAAAAAAAAAAAAAAAATGGTAAAAAGGAAAAAAAATTAAGGATGCAGCATTCTTCCCCAGACGAATGACAAATGATTTTTAATACCAAGAAGAGCGAAGGAGCTGAAGAGGGAGGAATCGAAATCGGATCGATTAATCGATGTATCCTGAGCAGAGGCCCAGAAGGTAATATAGCCTCCCTAATACTATTTTATTCGCACTTACCTCTGGGAAAACTATGTTGAAGAATGTATTGTCTGTATATATAAGGACGCGTGTACTTTAAATGCAATACGCATGCGCACAAAGAAGTTCGTTTCTTCCAAAGGTAGGATAAATCTTCTGAAATTTTCGGAAACGCGAAAGCTCCACGGATTCTTTGAATCTCGATTTCTTAGAATCATTTTCGTGGAAGAACTAACAATGAAATGTTTGCTGTTCTAACATAAATGAAGTTATATAGGAAATAGATAAAAAGTATATTGTAGTTTTTAAAAATGACTCCATAAATTTATGGAAAAAAAAAAATCTGAAAATAAAATCCAGGATTTTACATAAATATTGTTTCATTGATAAAATTTTCATAAATATTGTTTCAAATAATAATAAATTTTTGCTTACTTAAAGCTATTTTTTATTATACTTATTGCAATAATTCATATTTAAATTACTTTTTCACTTTTACAAAATGGTACCGCTGCATAGCTTCCAGAGGAAAAACCACGAGGAAATATGTGTCAAAAAATCAGATACTGTCTGTTTATACTAAGAATAGCTCCCGAATAATAGTCTGGTGAGTGGTGGTTGCTATAGTAACAAGACATATCCAATTTAAATTTAGATTAAGATTGATATGAATTGATATTACTTAGGTAGTACCTCATGCTATTCCCAAGGCCAAACTTGATATTTTTCTTTTGGTTCCTCTTGTCGAAAATAAAACGTGTTTTCACTGCAACAGATATTCACACTTGATTTGGCGAGGTCAATTAAAATTAATTTAAAAGAAGAGTTGAGATGTATTCGCTTGAAATTTGCCTTTAATTATTAATTTATTAAATATCGAAGTCGAGATTCCTTCCATGTGTGTTCCACTGCATATGTTATGCGGCTTATTGGGAAAAGCGCAAACATTAACGCTCTAATAGGCAAAACATTACTTTTAAAAAAATTCGAAAAAATAGTTAATATATAAAAAAAATTATTCCATGAGAAAGTAGTAAGAGAAGGTAATTCATTTCTATAAATATTTTTCGTTTACTCCTGATGGTTATAGTTAGGTGATTTTTTTTAAAAGAAGGACAAAAGACCACACACTTCTTTCTTGAAGTGAGCAGAGTTCCGGAGCAGAATTTTTCTTCGCTTAAATTAAAGGCCTCGCATCATTAGCAATTTTAAAGGGAGATTGCATCAGAATTAATATTACGGTTTAAATGAATAACAATCTTCATAACAAAAATTTATGAAGTACTTCTTATTTTAAGTTAATCGAAGTTTAACATCCATTCATTACATCCGTTCTCCATCCATCTCACCCAGGTAATTGAAATAGAACGAACGTGGAAGAGTTCAGAAAAAAGGAAATTAATAATCTTGCAAATTTGTGACTAAGATCACTCTTGAATGAAAAACATTTTGTTGATATAGGACATACCACCTGTCAGAAGCCAGAATAACCACCAGTGGAATGTTGCAAGACGTACAGGATGAGAATCAGTTAGGTTATTCACTGGGATGTTGAAGCATGCCGACTATAGTGCCGTAACCATACGCTGTTCAGGATCTATGCCTCGAACAACCCGATCGAGATCGTCCCACACATTCTCGATTAGGTTTTGGTCAGGTGAACTTGTCTACCACGGGAGGAAGGTAAACTCTTCGAACCCCGCAAGTACTAGATGACACCTCGCATTGTCTTGCTAGTAAATCCAAACCTGGCCTCATCTCCCTTTCATTTCATATAATTGAAACTTTTTAGATTTATGAAATATTTCTCATTGGCACTTTCAATAAAAGTATGACCAAGAATTTTTCTATGAACATCCAATTTTAAGTAATAGTCACTACGGTTCAGTTTTCAAAATAATTCGATTTGGTTATATTAAAAGCAAAGAATCCGTAAAAACATTGATATTATTCTAATTAAGAAATTTAATTAAATTCCTTAAAAATTAGTTCTTATTCAAAAAGTTTTGCCTAAAGTTTTAATTCTAATCTTAAAATCCCTGTTCATGCGAATGCAAATTTTTATCCTGAAAATTTTTATAATTTTATACAAATTTTTATTATTTTATCTTATAAAAATGCCAGCTGATATTATTTTCATGAGACATAGAAATTCTTATAAAGAGCGAAATATTTGAGGAAATTAATTCGATTGGTAAAAAAAAGCTTTCGATTTTTAGAGATCGAAATGAACAAAGGATATGACTAAAATTATTCGAGATGATTATATAACAATATATTCTCTACTTCCATTCCAAACAGAGAAGTTTGTTTAATATAGAAGCTGAAATTGATTTTTCGCGAGCGCAGTTTAACTCTGGCTTTTTAGCAAGGTCATTTTCGGAACACGATTTGCCTTTAAAAAGGCCTCAGTGAATTATTTTCCTCTTTTTATCTCTTTAAATAAAAGCGTTTTATGTTCTAGCAAAACAAAGCTCTAATGTACGAAACTAGGTTAATATAAAAGAAGAAAAATATGTTGAACTCACACACACACAAAAATATTCGCCATATTTTTGGTATAAATAAATAGTGTATGCCCATAAATAACTGATTTTCCTCTAACTAATCTTTGTGTTATAAAACTGAAATCATTTTGTTTTAACTGCTTCATTTATATATACTTATTTACAAACACGGATTTGTACATTATATTTTTATCATGGGAAATTTGGAAACAGAAGGGGAGTGAGTTCGATTCTGATACTGATAAGGATATTATCCTATTGACTGAGTTTGCATGTAAAATCTTAGAGCACAAAACCTCTCCATTGGTGAGAAGAAAGGTGTATCGAACTTGTCACGTGACTATATTTGATTTAGAGGAAAAGCCCTTGGATTTATTGCAGATTATTACAAGCATTATGATGTTCTTGTGCAATACAAGTACAAAATATATGATTACTTAACAAAATAAATCACAAAGTAAATTGGAAATCTTAAAAAGTGCAATTGCAATTCATTTTTTATAAAAAATTTCTTTACTTTTCCATCGGGTGAGTGGTAGAGATTTCTTGGCGACATTTAATTTAAATTGGCGAATAGTTGTTTGTGTCACATTTATATGTTTTGACATCGTGCATCAGGCAAATTAACAGCCTAAAATTGTTTTAAAGGATTTTAATATCCATTAATAAATCCTGCCTTTCTGGACGATTCCTTATAGATAGTAGAGTGTATTTAGCTATCTCAAAGGAAGAAAACCTGGAAACTAACAAGCATTCCTCTCGATAGAAGTGAAACATCATCATGGCATCCCGTTGTTCAACAGTTATTGAGATCGAACAAGGGCAATAGGTCACAGTGAATATTAAAAAAAAATTAGTTAAACTCTTAGTTTGCTATATTCTACAGTGTTTGCTATATTTGAGCCATACTTGCTTTAAATACTTTTTGCTTGCACCTAGCTAAGGAAAAAGTTTCGAATTTTTCTAGAGGCAGTTTGAGCCCCAGCACATGTTCTCTGTTAGGGCGTCTCTACGCGTTTTGGCTTTGTATTGCGAGAAAAATAGCTTCAATAAATGCGGACTGTGATGCCATTTAATGTTTGGTTGGTGGGGTGGTTTGCTTGGTTTGTTGTGGTTGGGATTTTACTGGGGTTTTGAGGATTTCTGCCGTACCACAACGGTAAGATGGGGCATTACCTCGTCTTGACCAGGGCGTGACTGCTCGAACGGTTGTTTTCTCTGCTCGACATCGGAACCCCTGAGTGACCTTCCAGTTATGTGTTTTCTGAACGCAGTAGACAACTACAACCTTACCCTCGCTTCGCGAATAATCTCTCCGAGTGCAAAATAAATAAATAAATATATATATATATTAGGTTGGGGAAAAAGAAATCCATTATTTTTACGTGAACTTTATGTAACTTCTTTTTAATTCACTTTGTAAAAAGGTTTAAAACAGCTTTCACGGAGATTTTTAGGTCTTGCGCGTTATGACTGCTGACATGCGGTTAACTTCGATCATTTTTGATATTTTATAGACATTTTCGACGCTGTATCCCCATGCGAGGTGCATCTCTAACATCAAAAATACCCGAACGGAATCGACGAAACAAAAATTGTATGTGTTACAGTCTTATATAGGACGATAAGCACCTTTCGCAATTTTAGCCACCCGGCTATCTTTTTCGCCATTACAAGAGAAAAACGAAAATGTATCAAATTTTCTGTTTGTTGTCTTCCATTTTTAAGACCTTGTACACGTAACTGAATGAATCAAACAAAAAACCGCAAGAGGATATTTTAGTGTCCAATGTCACCTTTCCAACGAGCATAAATCTGAAATTGTTTGATAGATACCTCACGAGATATCGATCACTACAGACGTCTACCGAAAAAATAATGGATATGGATTACTTTTTCGCCAACATAATATATATATATATATATATATATATATATATATATATATATATATATATATTACGTTTTAAATTCCACTTAAACAAAACTATAAAAACACTGTGTTATGTCGCCGCCTCTTTACTTTTGATGATTCATTCGAGTCCACCTGCCTTGGTGTCGCCTTTGTTTGGATTCAATTCCATTCTCCTACATGCATCTCATTTATTTTTTGACCTTGAGAAAATTACAGTTT